>JBAMYA010001019.1:0-18491 GCA_037176975.1 Arrhamphus sclerolepis | reverse complement strand
CCGATCTGTTTTCATCTATTATGGTGCACCCACACCACATTTTGTCACCCTGGCTGCGTAGACATTATTTTTCTCCTCCTGTCGCTCATATTTTTATAGGTGTCTAATGTGCATAATAAATTGTCTTTACTTTTCACCTTTGAAGTTGCATCCTTTAACTAGGGTTAGGGTTAAGGTTACTATCTTAATTTATCTGAATTTACTTGAATAAATACTTGAATAAGTACCTGAAATTCTTACTACATTGCGAGATTAAACCGGATGCCACTGGCCCTCTAGTGGCTAATATGGTTTAATCAGTGTTTGTAATGATGAGAGGCAGCTGGTAGAACAAAAGACAAATGGAAAACAGGTTGTAGACTGAAAAGGACGCTTAATATTTTGTATGGATTTTGAAGAGCAAGGCACACTTTAAACATCTTGCATTGGGGAACAAAGCTGACGTGTTATGCCTTTGATGAGAGCAAAGGGAACATCATATTGTTGCCATGTTTTCACTCAGTGAGCTGACTATTAAGAGCAGAATGAGCAGTTTAGGAAAGTCAAAATCCAGATCAAAATACAGGATGGGGTAAAGAGCTGCTACAGTGCTGCGTTTGACAATAACAATGGGGATTTGGGAACCTTAAACCATGTCAGCATAGTCTAGTATACCCCAACAGTATCAATCCTGCATGTAGCTGTCGTAGCTATGAAATCTAGCTATGGACACAGATGTTTTTTGTTTGTTTGTTTTGAACCTGGCAGGAAATATATATTTCTGACATTTTAACATGGGGGTTGATGGACGCCAACTCATGTTTTGAGCCTACCCCAGTGGTCATTCAAAGAACTGCATGTTCACATTGGCTTCAAAAGAAGGCGGTCACTTGGATTGGAAGAATGGTGGAATTAAATCACTTTCTGTAAGTCTAGTCTCATCTAATTTATGTCACTTGTCTAGCATAGAGAAAACTGCTTTACTGATTCTTAACTTACCTTTTATTTAGTTGTCCAAACAAAGGAGAGCCTATTGTTTCATCAAAGCCAGCAACATAACAAAAAAACAAAAACAAAGTGTGAAAGATTTTGACTGGCCACTGCAACAGCATGAATTTGGCCTCAGCCAGCACATTCAGTGGAACACCAGCTGCAAGCATGCCCTCATCTTACAAGTGATTGAGCTCACCAATGCATTTGTAGTATAATACATGTTGTCTTAAAAATCTGCCAGAAATCCTTTTTTCTGTGCCAAAAGGCTTTTAATGACTGTGATTTTTGGAATGAGATGTTGAGTGAGTACTATTGGATCTGGTCATGGAAGATGGAAGATGAGTTTCTAAGCAAAAGCCAGACTAGCAAAAACATGAAGGGAAAAGAAAAGAGGAGGCCAGACTGTAAGAATTTAAATGAGATGATGAAACTGACCGAGTCCAAGAGCATTCAAGGAGAAAGAAAGAAGACTAGTGAATACCATTTGATGGTATTAGTACAAATGAGGTATAGGCTATGAAGATAGGAGAGCGGTGAAAGCCAATAGAGAGATCTGAAAGAGAAAAACATGGTCTAAAATGGAAGAGGAGATGGGAAGCAAAGTGGAATGGTGTGGTAAATGGAGCGGGAGAGAAAAATGACAATAGTGAGTAAAAAAAAACGAAAAACAACAAAACATAAGAGGGACAACCTAAGAGAGTGAGGGGAAGCGGGTGAGAACGTGTAAAAGAAAAGTAGATAGTAAGACAAACCAAATGAGAGGGTCGAGTGAGAAATGGCGCTCGGAGAGGCTCCACTGCATGTCTGAGAACCCCTTCTGCTAAATGCCAGCTCACACAAAAGAACAGGTGTTTGGTGGTTTAAGGTTTCAGGCAGAGGGAACTGATGGGATAACAGGGATGTTGACATTCATGGATGACAAAGGAGGGTCTGTTCATGCACGTTATGTTGTTTTTAAAGGAAAATATGCATAAAAGATTAAGGCATTATGAGCCACATAATGATGACAGCTATGAAATGTTATTCACTGGGTATCTTGGGCTAGATCTTTATTACATCTGGCAAATCTTATCATATAAGGTCCTTATGCAGGACACAAGAAGCATAATAAGAATATGCTATGCCTTGTAGAAACTGTGACTTAGTACATTTTCCTTTACCAGCTCAAGCCCATAAGTGTGGCTTCTGTGTTTGTAATAAGCTGAACTTAAACAGTATTTTCTGTCCCTATAATAGTTGAATAAACTTGGGCCCAAAAGGAAATTTAATACCAAGAAAAGTACAAATCCCGAGGGAAACAAATTACTGTTTAAGTGTCACATGTTGACAGGTAAGAGGCCCAGCCTTCACAGCTCATTTGTTGCAGCTCTTTGTGAAATCTTATTGTCCACTTGAAAGCCAAGAACACTGTGTCTTCTTGCTTTGGCTGCTGATGTGTGCACTAATGTTTGTTTGCAGATTTCTTGCATAATAATGATGGGGATGGTGTGTCGGATGTAGGGTTTAAGTACTTCACGTAATGGGACAATGGCATTGATTTTAGTGTTCAACACTATTAGTTGCAATCTCTGCTTTTAACCTCTGCAGACTCACTGCAGGTCCCATTACTGAACTGAATGTCAACTTCATCAATTATGAAATACATCCATCCTTTTAGCATGAAATGTTTTTTTTTTCTTCATAAGATCTTCAGCTTTTTATGCTTTCTTTCATGTGTTTGCATGAGTCTCTGTCGGTTTGCAGTGACCTGAAACAGGTCTTAATGTCAGCAAGGTCCAGAGATGATTGATGTCATCTCAGGTAATGATAGATACATGGAAGATCACTGCCTGTGTTAAGATAACAGACTGGCCTCAAGTCCCTCTCAGCATCCAAATCATGATAAATTCAGCTGTCCTTTACAAACCATCAACACCAGAAACAAAGATATTCAGCATTTTACATTGAGATGGATAACACAGTTTATAGGGAAATTACAGAAAGGACACTACATTTGCTTGTCATCAGATGCTACATCGAATGGGTGTAGAGTCTTTTGTTGTTGTTTGTTTAGCAAAATGTTTAGGGAAATCTTTTTTCAGTGATTTAAAAAATATGGTCTCCACTTTTAGTTTTCTAAATGTGAGTTCTCTCAATTTTATCTGAGAAAATTTGATTCTGCTTAAATTTTGTACAGTTGGAGAAAGAAATTGTAGGATATTAAAAGTCCTTGGATTATGAGGCATATTTTTCTGTAATTGCTGGTATTTTTAAAAGAAGGTCAACCTCACTGATTCAGTAAATTGGTGTCCTTTTATGTTTGCATAAGCCACAAAGAGTAGCTAGTAGCTCCATGGCTATTTTCGACACGTATAAAACTTGTACAGGGAGTGAATTTTTAAGTGCCTCCTCAGGTTAAATAACAGAGCCAAAAAAGCTGGCATAATTTGGACATGATAGGTTGATTAATGGCTGGCTATGGTCAGTGGCTAGCTGACATCACTTTAGTTATTAAGTGCTTTGCTCTGTCTTGACTTCACTTCAGAGCTGAGAATAAAGACCTAACAGAGAATAAATGTTCTATTTTGAAAGATAATATGGCTTGTTGTGCTGTTAACAGTACTAATAGGCTCTCATGACCAGCTTTGAGTTGGCCTGAAAGGGTTTGGGGCAAAGATTTGCAAAGCAGCCAGAGCAGTTATCTTTGGGCTGCTAGCCAGGGATAACTAGAGGACTCCAGCTGGACTGCCTTTAGCTCATCGGCTTGAACCTCGTGTAGCAGCTGGAGGAAACCTACGTGAACTAACCAGACCACCAGCAACCAGGTGGCTGATTCCAGTATGCATTGCCAGAATCAGCTCTGTTTGGTAGCCTCAGCTGCTAGGCCTGTTCGACCCACATGCAACAGAGACCCCCCCTAAGCTGTGGCCAAGTCACCTTGGAAGGACTTCACTAGCAGTCATTTCAGCTCTGACAGATGTTGTTTGGTAGCAATATCTGAAATGAGGATGTTTCGACAGATTTGATCAGAATGAGGTAACACTAGCATCATAGGTTAATGCATGCCAAACTGGCCTAGCTAAACTGTGCTACACTAAGGTGGGCCTATTACCATCAGTTTCCAGATCTTCTTAATCCATCTATTTGCCCATTTTTGGGTTAATTCAGGTTAGGTGGTATCAGTTCCTGTCAACATGTCACCATGCAGGTATTAAAAAACTCTGCTTCTAAAAGCCTGCTTGCTCATTCTAAATAATCTCATAATGAGTAGAAAGATATGTATTGGGTGTCTTTTGGTTGAAAAACTTTAAATTTAATCCCATTGTATCCAGAAACTGAAACTGCAATATTTTTCTCTGCCTACAAAGTCGTGTAAATTCCAAGTAATGCAATGCTGTGTTTGTTCAAATATACAAGACTACTACTAAACTGAAATCTCTTTTGACCTGATCTGGAATTAAAAGTCACCTGAATCTTGTTTGGACCTGGTGAGGTTGATGACAGCAGTACACACAGCCATTTAACTACATTGATTTCAATCCTGCTTTTCCAACTTTCTATCAAATTATGCTGCCTGGCCTATATACAAGTAAAATGTAATGGCCTGGGAGTCATGTTTTGAACCATTCTCCTCCCTAACCATATTTCAGGGTTATTCTCACAAGGGCAAGATATGTCCCTGCCAGGCACAAAGCAGCAAAGAACTGTAGACGGAGGGTACCCAGCAGAATCGGCTGTCAGGTGCAACAAATTAATGGCAAATCCAACCCGGCGCTGCTGCCAGGCAGGCAGGGGTGGCAGCTGTTTGATGAGCAACTCAGTGTTGCTGCTGCACACATTAATGTGGCATGGAAACTTGTTTCAGGCATCACTGAGATGATGTTTACGAGCTCTGATGCCTCCTGAAAGGTGAAGCATGGACAGAGGGAGAGCAGAGACCAGCTGTCGGCAAAGCCCAATGGATTTGAGTCAGCAAAGAGGCTCTGCTGTTAATGATTGCGCTCAAGTATAGGTTTCACACCACCAAGAAGTGCAAATCCATGGTTATGAAATCTAATCTGCTGTCAAAAATATCATTCCTGAGAGCCATTTCTTGAACATGGCCTATTTGTTCCAGTGGAGTTCCAGTGCTCTCGGACTTCCATTCATCCAACCACAGTATGCAGAGATGACTGAACTGAAACGGTGAGTGTTGTCGCAATAAGTTCACTGAGTTTGAAATCGTACCCAGGCACCCACCCCTTTCCTCTGCTCTGCACCACTGCCAATGAAATGTGTTTGTCTGATTGCTTCTGAAAGCCTGCACTGACCTGAAAGCAAATTCCAAAATTATAAATAACCCTCCCTGCCACCCCTCTCTTCCTTTAATCCAGCAGATCCATGATGGGAAAGTGGCCCCCTCATTCACACATCCAATCAGACTCTTTAGAAAGATCAAAGGTGTCTCTGGACACTAATGCAAATCTCTGAAGATTAACACCGGATGAAACCACTGTGGAATTTTCAGCAATTCTGAGTTAAACCCTGAAACCTGAAGAGAAGTCAATAGCAGCAACAAAGCTTGACTTAAAATGATGTGCCTTACCAATGCTGAACTAACTAGCATGTCCCGTTTTACTTAATGCTGTTTCATGTTTCAAAGACAAAACATTTACTCTCCATTCTGATTCATTTCCTGTCTTCACTTCCCGAAACACTATTAGCTACAAGTGTTTGAAGCTTCTTTTTGCTCATAAAACATCAGCTTTTGTTAAGGGAATAAAGGACTTTAGGGGATTACTTGTGGTAATCTGATACTTTGAGATGAGCAACAAAGTATACAACCACAAAACAAAATGAAGTACATCTAATTTTTCAGCTGTTGTAACAGAAATACTTGTTCATTTCCTAGAGATATTCTATATCTTGTATGCCCAGTAAACATTGACTTTTTGCAGTCTACTACCAGAGAGGCCAGAGAGGACTGGAGTCAAGAAATAGTCCCTCACGTACAGGTATTCCCAAGTAAAAATATGAATTGGATTGTTTTTATTGTGGTATGGATGAAAGGAACAACACATAATGTCGCATATTTAACTTAAGATATCATTTTATTATGTTTTTATATACTTTATTTAATTAAAACAAAACCAAACTGCAGAAAAAATATGTGAATATATTTCCCATGATTCATTCTATTGTCGAAGCACCTTGAAGCAACTGTTTTCTGTATGACATCAGTCTCTGACATCCTCTCTTCTTCACAGTATTGCTTCATTTCATTGCAATTTGTAGGCATTCATATATGCACAGCTCTTCCAAACGTCCTGACCACAATATTTAAACATTTGAGGTGTAGCTTATAAATGGCCTCACTTTTGACTACAGCTTTCGGTCGACTCATGGGCTGCATGGTGCCTCGGTCATGTAGCTGTAAATTGACCCAAATCATCATCTTTGCTTGACAGATGTTTTCACCACATGTGAGGTAATGCTTTGGAGCAGAAAGCTCCACTTTGCTGCTTCAAAATTCATGTGATTTATTATGTTGGTACTTTGCAAGTCTAAGCCATGACACTACGCTTTGTTCTTTCTTTTTCTTTGAGACAGCGAGAAAAGGCTTTCGACTGGCAACTTTATTTGTTGTCATCGTCATCATCAGCAACCGCTGCTGTTACTACCATGCTGAGACCTGTCGAGTCTGACATGTAGCTCTTGACTTTTTGCAATTTCTCTGAAAATTGTAGTCTGACCTTTGGTGAACTTTGTGGGATGGAAAGAGTGGATCTGTCTTGACAGTTTTTCAATTGCGGCTCTTCTCTCTTTCTTGTAGAATGATGTAGACAACTCAATTGTTACACAATCATTGCTGATGTAATTCCTTTTAGGCATTGAGTTAATGCACATCTGAATAACTACCAAAAGCTTACAATTAATATAGATATAAAGTATAATATTGACAAATGTGAAATGAAATGGGTGTAGGCATGGGTAAAGGATATGCTAGGGTACACTACATTTTGAAGATATGTTGGGAATTGACTTCCACAGTATTTGATAGTGGCATAAATGAGAACACAAATAAAAGGAATTTACCAAAACTTATTTGCTAAAGTCCTAACAGATGTTTCCTTCAGATATCATCAGTGTCTGCATGTATAGCCTGGAAGAACAAACAAACCACAAAGCTTAATGGAAGCCTGGTGTGTGTTCTGCCATGTTTCTTTTCTAATATAACAAAAAAACGAGTTGAAGGGTACCACGACTGACATTACACAGAAGTAATGTCAGCCATGCAGCCAAATGAAATTTGTTTTTGGCTGTTGTTTACTCATGGACAGCTGGGTTTCAGTCATTAGCTAGTGAGCTAATGGCTAACGTCAGGACAGCAAAGAACTGGTTGTTGGTTAGGACATAGGCACATTTCACCTTCTTGTTGCTGTAATAAGGAATAACAAAAATGAGTCATAAATAAATAGATTTTACTCGCCGAACCCTCCACAAATATATACTTGGATTAACGACCAAGGAATACTGATCCCACTTTCGAAACCTGCTGTTGTAGCATAAGATCCAATTACTTTCTCTACACTTGGTTGTTGTTTTTTTCCCTCTTTTACATACCGACACAAACCTGATGACGCAGGTGCATGAAGGATCACTTGCCAGATTTGACTAACAACTTCAGGAAGCTCTCTCTCCCCAAATAAAGCTCTCTTGTTAAGCCTGTGGCTTACCTCAAACATTTTCCTGACCACACAAAACGAGAAACAAAATCACAGATTCATGACAAACACAGAAGAAGAAGAAAAAAGCCCTTCAGTTACAATTACAGTATTTGAAAGAGAATCACTTAAATTAGCATTTTACAGTCATGAGCCCTTTTGCTTGCCTCATGAAACATCCCATGAGCCAGGCTGCCTCCCACTGATGTTGTGTTTTTTTTTTTTGTTCTTTTTTCTTCAGTGAATAAAGATATTAATCTTATCATGTCTGCAGGTGAATGAATTTTACACTAAATACATACAAACCACAGCAGGATGTGGAAAAAAAAACATGCATATGTCCTTAACTGTCTGCTTTTTTTTTTTTAAGATACACTGCCTCTAAATAATTTTATTGTAACTGTAATTTTAATGTCTTCCTTTTGTATTATTTAATATGTCTTTATGTTTATTGTGAACACCAGGGCCTTTAAAACCATCACGAGTTGTTTAACTTGCATAACAAAAATGCTAAAAGATCACTTGGATTCTGTTCCGTTGTGCTCATGTGAAGCTCAGCAGATGCAGCAGTAATTCCTCTGCAGAGTCCTGACCAGTACTGTTTCCAAAGAGCTCGGATGAGAGATCTGTGTACGCACTCATCCGTTAAGTGAACACCCAATCACAAATCTGAACTGGTGCACCAGCAAAGTTACAAGTTGTGACAGGCTCAGATGGCTCCCTGACTCTCAGGCCATGGTATTTATTAAAGTCTATTCAGCTCTGTGTCTTGCAAAAATAAACAGAGTGCCAGCCTGCTGGAGAAAGTGCTGACAGTGAGCATACTTTATCCAGGTTCGAATAGAATGGGGCCGAGCCTTATAGTCCCTAGGATACTGACCCTGAGGGGGGAAAGTAAAGCACTACTGACTCTGCAGAAGGAGCCTTAGTGGTCCGACTACGTGAGCAGACCTTCTCCTTTCCACTTGACTTCGGGTGCAGTCATTTGCAGCATAAAATGGTTGTGTAGCTGGGGGAATGAGGAGGGGGGGGGGACTGTGAGGCAGAAAAAGAGAACAGTGCACTCCAGCCAAACGGGTAATGAGGAGAGGAGCTGCAGAGAGCAGCACGTTCATTGACATGCTAAATGTCAAAGGTGAAGTAAAAATCTCTTGTTAATCCTGTAGCTCGTCTTTTCAAGAGCAGTGGTGTAATGATGGAACTGCCACTGCTTGTGCTTCTGCCATGACTCAAATGAATCCACAAGGGACTATCAAGTGCCAAGAAGAAAGCTGAATCTCTTTGAAAGCAAACAGTCCCTAAAGCCTTAAAGTTCAAACTGAAAGACAGAAACAGTAGCTGATATTTACAAGATTCGGTTAAGCTGAGGTGCTCTGTACCTCTACATATCATATGTGCCAATGTTGTTGTTATGGACTCGTAGTATATCAGCTTTACCACACAGGCACGTGTAAAAATCTAATGGGGGAAAAAAAAAACAGCAAAAAGTAGAACATTGTCTTCTTCATCACACCACAGACAGATAAAAGCACACAAAATTGAACACACAAAATTGCACCAAATAAGAATCTTCTGTGAACTGCTGAAGCAGTAAGAGCTGCAGAAAATCCACAGGTAGTTATCATCCGCCTCTTTAGCTCTCCTCATTTTGACAGCTCACTACTTTTGTTTACAGCCTTCAGTATTACGCTTCTGTCTCACCACACTCTCTTCATATTGCAGTATATGGTCTTGTTTGTTTAAATGCTCTGCTCAGCACAAAAGAGCAGGGAGGTATCATTACTGAATAATGCTTTGTTTTCACATATGCATGTCTTCTGTCCATAATTCAGGTTCATGTTGGACACAAGGAGATGCAGTTCTGTACAGATGGATGGAAACATTTGTAGAATATGACCTAAGAACTTAATAATATCAAGGAAATTCACATTGCATTTTTGTACATTATTTTTTTTGACTGTCTTTCATAAATGTAATGCAAAAGTTAACAATTTTCAACATACTTGAGATAAACTGCAGCAAGGAAAAAGGAACCAGAGTTATTTTGAGTTTTGGACACCCTGATGGACTTTCGTTTGACTCGTACACAAACACTGAAGTATGGACGCAACAGGAAGCTTAAAAGATGTGTGAATAGTATGTTGAATAGTAATTTGTGTGTGCTGTGTTTTGTGTGTGCTGTGTTTTGCAGCGTCTACGTGATATATGAGATCCTCTTTTATAGTCGTCTTATATAAACATAGTAGCCAAGAAAACTAGACTGATGTGAGTTTATGGTTCAAGAAAGACCGAGGGTTAGGACAGATTATCTAACGATAACCACACCACCGCACACTAAAAACAAAAACAAGTAAACTTGTGAGCATGCTTTATGCTCGTGGGCCTACAGAAATGAAATGTCGACTCTGCTCTTTTCTCTTTCTTTGTGGGAGTCCTTTGTGGTTTATTCAGTGAAAGAACATCTGGATGGTCACCTCCAGCTGAACGCTGTGGATTGCATGTACGGCCAACTTCACGACTGCTACCACTACTACTGTGTTTGTGTGTTTTTTTTTTTGTTTTGTTTTGTTTTGTGTGTGTATATACATATAGGCTATATGTTGAAACAACACACAAAAGGAATGTGATTTATTTGCTATGGTAAACACATCCACTGTATTTGCATAGAAGTGTCTGCATTAATGTTCAAAATCCCATATACAGCACTAAAATGTAAAAAGTCTTATATTTGCAGACTTAATTACAATCTTTCCATAATCCCTAACGGACAGTCATTAGTTGCATAAACAAACTCATAAAAATATACAAAGGAATATAATATTCTTGTTGCCATTTGATTGAATATTTCACATCCAATATATAAAATGTTTTGTTTTGCTTTGCTTTTCTGTTTAATTGCTCTCTGTTCATTAATTTGGGTGTAGCTTAAAGTAAGCTTCGGCCGCTTGGAGCAAACACGTCTCCTGCATCTGCTTTGTTGCTGTCAGTCTGGCGCGTTGCCCTTCCTGCTTGGCATCCGGTGCATTTGGGGTTGTGGTAAACACCAAACGGCTGTACACATTTCCTCATTCACTTCACTGGCTGGGTTCCCTCATCTGGCAAATTCACCTAAAAAAATAAAAATGAAAAAATGCATTGCTCTCCTGGAAAATGACATTCAGCAAATGTGCTGCTTTGTCTGCGACACAGTCCTTACAATCCAACACAAAAACAGGAAATTATTAAATTGCCCTTGAATTGAATTCAAATTGTTGTTGAGCTGCTGTCAAACACAAAGCATTATTTTTATTTTTTTTAAACCAGAAATCAGAAATTGAGTGCCGGCTTAGCTTTCGCATCTGGTGAAGCTTACCACCTCCAGAGAATGTTTATACCATAGAATAATCAGGGAACTTGGACCTTGCTTGGATTGTTGGTACAGTTAGCATAAAAATAAACCATTTAGAAACTTTGGACATTTCAACAAACTCAAAAAAGTATCAAATTTAGCCATTTAAAATGAAACGGAGAAGAACACTTAAGCTGTAAAGTAGGTCTTGCAGAAGAGTGTGTGGGTGGGAGGCCCTGAGGGAAGAGGATTTACACGGGGGAAGCCAGAATCATCGGAATTCAATTTCAAGATCAGGAGGCGATGACCCCACTTTTAGGGAGAGCCTCAGGAGAAGGGCTCAGAGATTGGCTGCCCACACCCGACTCCCACCAGCTCTCCTTCCGACGCTCTCGCACACATACACAGACGTTGGTACATTTCATCCTGTTGTATCTAAGGAGGGTTAATCACTTCCTGAGACCTTGGGCTGTGGAGCTGGCCTCAGTCAAACCACATCTGTCTTTTTTATCTCTATCTATTTTTTTATTTCTATTCCTGTTTATTTCTCTCCCTGTTTTTAACTTTCAAACTTGACTTCAATCTCTGAGTTTAATACAATTAGCACTTTTTTCCACTTTTATTATTGTGCATTCAAGGGAAGAAAGGCTGGAGCCTCAGCAACAAGATAACAGCAATGAGTGAAGAAAGAAAGTACAGATGGGGTGTTAAATGACCCAGCTTTGCTCAATGCCCTACTGTAATCCTCTTCTATGTTGTATCTTTTTCACTCTCATTTACCTCTTCTCCCCAGTGACTTCCACCACTTAGGTTGTGAATACTGATGCAGTCTGTGTGGGCATGATGGGAAATGTCAATAGGTGCAAACTGGAGAGTGTGTCTGTAGTGGCTGAGGCCTTTCCTCCGCAGAGCTTGCTGTTTGCACTGCCCTCAAGGGGTTCAGAGGAGCTCTGCAAAGCTGAGCCACAATAACAAAAGTTAGACACTATTTGGATGATTCTTTTCCAGATGGAAATGAAAATCTGAGGGTGAGCTGTGCTTTGCTTTAAATGAAATGATGGATTCCTTTCTGGGATCCACATAGAGTCTTTTCAAGCCTTGGGCTGGACCTTTTTCAGAAAGGGGGGTTTGATGTTATTTATAAATGTTTTTGTTCTGTCTTTTTATGGGCGTTATTACAGAAGAATCTATCAACCCTGACAGGTTTTCATGCAAAAAGGTCACCTGACCATAAGAGGAGTGCCACAACTATTATAAAAAAACAAACAAATGAAAACAAATACAGTCTCCTAATTAGTTTTAAAATTTGGATTACATTTATCATGACCCGCCATCATAATTCACTTTTCTTTTTATTTGTCATGCTTTGCTTGATCATCCCCAAAGCTTTGATACAGCCTTTACTGTCCTAATGATCACCGAGTGCTGATTTCTGCGCTGCAGTGTGCTCACAGACAAATCCATTACTCAGATTAGCTTCTGTGCCGATATTGCAGACCATTTTGCCATCTTCTCTCCTCAGCCACACGAATTCCTGCTCCCACCAAGTCTGTAATCCCTCTTGACCTCCTTGCTGCCACTTGCTTGCCCTGTAATATGAGTTGCTGCTGAGTGATAAACAGATTTACCTGGTACTGATGGGCTTAATCACCAGTTTGTGAACTCATTCTGCAACGGCTTAACTGTAACAGCTGTTCACCTGTTTGCAAAAGTGCTGTGCTACATCTTAAATTTTGTCTGCCTTTTGTGTTTTTTTTTTTTTTTTAAACTAAAGTTTTACATTCTGCACAAAATCAGTAGATCAAGATTATGCATTTGGTCAGATCTGTGGCCCAATAAAATTCTAACGAGAGTAGGAAAAAAAATAAACTAATGTGGCGCTATGCTCAAACAAAACATGAACAACTAACAAAGAAGCCTTCTTTCATTCAACCACTGTTTTAAAAATGTTTTTATGCCTGCATTTCGTTATGCATGTCTTTGCATTGAGTGCTATAAACAATCAGAACCACATTCTTCGTGGAAGTAATTTGAAACGAGAATAAGAATTGGTTGTATTCTTATGCACGCGCAGCTAAAAGAAAGTACTTTGGCAAATCCACAAACAAACACATGGCCTGAGAGCAAATGGAATTCATTGGAAAATTCCAAAGATTAGCATGTCACCAGCTGCATCGATTCAGGAGCGAGTAAAGCGTTTTCATTCATAAATCTTAAAAGGAAAATATGCACACAGAACATATGGAAGTGTTTTCCTTGAACCAGGTCCACATGTTAGCATTATTATCCACTGCGGCATGATATGCTTAGAGTTGAGAGAAGCATGAGGTTTTTGCTCTCTAAAGAAATTATTTTTTTTAAAGACATCTGATTGAGGAAGAAGAACCCAGAACCAGAACTATCTTTAGAGCCCCTCCGCATATGGAGGCAATTATATTAAATGGTGTTCAGCAGCAATCCCTTCAGTCAAAGACAAAAATCACTGAGATCCTAATCCCAGCCTCCCTCCTTCATCCACTAGATTGCCTTTAGTCTGGAGTATTCACTTCTCATGTGTGTAAGGTTTGTCTTCATCATTATTTCTTCCTTTGCTGCAGTGCTCAACCCATGATTAGACACTCTCAAGGTCTTACTTCCAATTTCAAGACCAAAAGTGAGGGTGGACAACAAAAAAGCATGCCAGGTGCAGCTGCAGAATTGATTATAAATCTCTGTCCAATTAAAAGTTGCTATTCATATCAAGTCTCGGTGAGCAATCTGCTCATTTCATTGGGAGCTCAGTCAGCCAAAAAGAATGAAAGAGGAAATGACACAGGCAAAAACCTTGGTAATGACATACTTATTCCAATATATCTGAGATAATCAGCTCAAACAAATTAAAAGGAGGAGAGAATGTCAGTAAACCCCCTGAAACCCACACAGAGCTGCATGTTGTGTCACTGTCAAGTTCCAGATAAAACTACTGTTATTTCGATGCAGGCATTACAGACAGATATATTTAGGTATATTGAATATCTTCATGGATTTTGCAGCATCATCTCCTCATTAGATGAGTAAGTGACTGCTATGTGGGGCGAGCATGTGTCAAGAGAATCCACAAATGCAGAAGCTTTAATACTGTAGAAGCAATAGACTGGGAATTATATCAGACTTATCACAGAGCTCTTTGTGACATCACATAATTCAGTTGAATTCAATTCAGTTTATTTTTATAACACCAGTACACAACAAACATTATCTCTGAGTACTTCACAGGAAGAGTGGAAAAGCTCAATTCAATATACAATCCAATTTATTCCCGTTATATTCCAATTCAATATAATAGTCTCATTCATTTCATTTTGAATAAATACACTTTGAACCAGTCACAGTCCAATTCAATGTAGTCCAGTTTGTCAAAAGTATATTTTATAAAATAACAGTTTCAGTTGTCTAGGTTAGGAAAATACCTAATTGTATCAAATATTCAAATTGATTCAAGTCAGTAAATTTGTCCTGAGCATGCATGGGCTGCTGGTAACAGTGGAGTGAAAGAACATCCTTTTAATGATGAAAAGACATCAAACATAACCAGGCTTAGGGGGGGCAACCATGAGAAAACACAGATGCCAGCTATGGAAAAGTGGAGAAAAAAAATCATGACATTCAAATGTTGAAATAATGATAGCAGTGCCATATATGGGTTTTAAATCTGATCTAATCTTAATGAAAGAGAGGGCGTTTGCCCCCTGAACCCAAACTGGAAGCTGCCTCCAACTCTACTTTTGGAAACTCAAGTAAGTCTGCAGTTGAATTTTTCCTATGGGTGACAACATAGTGTTATATATTCATGTTTTTGAATATAGAGCATCTCGGTATGGAGATAGCTCAGAAAGGAAGTGACATTACTAATGTGCATTTTCAAAATAAAATAACTAGGAAATATAAAAAAATAAAAAACTTTCTGAGAATGCCATCTACTGTTGTCTTTGTCATGACTCTCTTTTATATCATAAAATTTCTTCCCCTTTTTAGTTGGCAGATGACCTCAGAAACCATATTTGTTTAATCTTTTTCTAATTTAAATTGGCATAGTTAGCTAGCCTGGTCCTCAGTCATTGGTTCTCACCAGACTAGTAATTCCAGTCCATTTTATTTTACTTTACCACATAGTCTGGGAAAGCTCAGCTCTTTTCTGTTTAGATTCTCGAGCAAAAAACAAAACAAAACAAACAAACAAAAGAAAAAAACAAAAAAACAAAACCAAAAAAACGAACAACCAATCAACGAACAGAAAGGCGTGGCCGAGAGCCACTGTCGGTAAGAAACTATACAGTCATTAATGAGAAATTGCAATTCAGTTGAGTCCTAAAAAAAAACTACAATGGCGGTGGATCCGAGAGGCTATTCACTCTGTCCTGGAGAAGATCGTTGGTATCAAAAACTTTAAGCCACAACCAGATGAGTGTTTAGTTATTTTTTTTAAGATGGAAATGAAGTAGTAGCTCTGAACTGAATATTCTCTGGTATGGAGGACTGTGATTGCGAGGGGGTATGCAAGCCAAGCGCATAACATACGTAATCACCATCGTTAATCACTAAACATAAGTGACTGATTTACGGTTAGACCAATGATTTTAAGCTTCAGATAATCGCCCCGCCCACTAGAAAGTAAACGTTTCACAATGGAGTGACCAGACTGCAGGAATGAAAAGAAGTGCAAAGAGTCTGGTCAAGACCAGGCTAATAGTTAGCAGGTGTGTTGCTGAAAAATGTTCTGGCAGTTTTAACAGTTTTACTTTGTTTCAGGGTTAGAACAGAATCTAAGACATGCCCTGTTGCTGGGCAACCAGTAAATACATTATCTTTTTGAATGTTCACTTGTGATATCAGGCATTCTCAATAAGAGACAGAATTTACACATTTCTGAGGTTAGCAGAGACTCAAAGTTAATAACAAATCAAAATCAAACATAAGTTGGTTTCTTTCAATATTAGTAATTTGCAAAGTTCATAATACCTGGCAACTCTTTAAAAATGACAATGAAGACAGATTGTGTGCAGAAGAGTAAAGATATTATTAAACTTTATTTAACCAGGAAAAGTCTTGATATTTAAAAAAGAGCATCCTGGACAAGATGGGTAGCAGCACAATTAGCAGAGTTTGAGACAAATAGACAAATGAACATATGAGAATTCATTTGACAATAAAAAATAGATGGCTGAATAGATATATAAAACATCAAAGGGTTCTAGGCAACCTGATGTAAAAACTACATCATAGAATTTAGAATGTTCACTTGTGATGTCAGTCGTTCTATACTGGGGACAGAATTCACTTATTTCTGACTTTAGCAGAGACTCAAAGCTCAGGACCAACCAAAATCAAACATTAGTTGTTTTATTTTAATAGTAATAATTTTCAGAGTTCATAATACCTGACAACCTTTTAAAAATGACAATGAAGAAAGATTGTGTGCAGAAGAGTAAAGCTGACTGTTGAAAAGATCTGAAGAGAGACCAAGGTAAGTAAGAAATGGGATCCTTGTCTGATTTGTAAATTATTTTTTGACTTTATCAGGTGGACGTCCCAATATTCAGTTCATATTGATCTGTAATCACTTAAGCTAAAGATTTCTGAGTTTTCAACTTTTTCAGTGAAGTATAATTTCACAAAGTTTAGCATAACTAAGAAAAGCCATAACTAACTTTAGATTCAGTACTAAATTTATATTTGCACTTATGAAACACTAGTATTTCTATCAAAACTAAAGACAAAAAGCTCAAAATGAAGTTTCAGTGTGTAACATTTAGTTCAGCCTAAAATAAGATGTTCAATATCATTTTAGCTTCTGTTTTTTCATGACTTGGGAGTTGTTTTCATAGATGAGATTAAAAAGAAAAAAGTCATGAAACTAACATGACAGTTAACCCCACCCATCTAATTTAGTTAGGAAAGTTTAACTGTTGTCTGAAAGATAAGAAGTTTAACAGTCAACATACAATATCATATAATTTTAACTTTGGGATGAGTTTTTTCACTTCACCAACATCACGTTTTACCGTCTTGTATGGTCCGGTCTTGTTTCACATCCCGCTCTTTACTAGTTTACTAACCCAGGCCATTTAAACAAGGTCATTCATCTTTTTTTCTAACATTTATTCCCATATCTCCATCTTGTAGGCACCAATGCTCATGTCCCTTCAGAGTGGTTGACATGAAATATCTGCACCGCTGGACCTGCACTGGTGTGGCAGCTGGGAGTGGTTCTGTTTGCCACACTTCACAAAGAAACCTTCACGTCCACCAAGTTCCTCGGAGAAGAGCTCAGAATTAGCAGTAATCTCTCTAAAGGTAAGTCAAACACCTGGACAGACATCTGCCAGTAAACACAGCTGTGTCCCTGCTTTCTCATTCTGGTGGACCAGGGGCCTGTACTACGAAGCGGGTTTAAACGGTTTATCGGGGTAACTTCGAGAGTAACTTGATCACGCGAGGAGTTACTTTCCGACTAAGCCGTACTAGGAAAGGTGGATAGGTTTAGATCCAGGTATGCTGCTGTGGCAATTTACTCCACATTTCAAACCTGGTCCGAGCAGGTTATGTGCTTGGTTAACTCGAGGTTTCCGCTTAACCACTCCCTTTATCAGTACCATCCCTCCACCAACAATCTCTCCAAAGACAATGCCATCGTACCTGGATGATCCATGTGACATTGGGGCACAAATTGTGATGGGTAGAGCTGAAGATCTGTGCTCAAACATGCTTAATTTCAATCATATTGCACGGGTTCGGGTCGAGCTCGGGCTTGTAAACCATTTTGTGCCCTGCAAGACACAGTGCAAAACGGAGACAGACGCTCGGGCATATGGAAGCTTTTGCACTGACAATGAAAGCACAGTCTGAGGTGTGAAAGTCTGGACCATGTGCATAGTAAAAATAATAGTCTAACAATCATACAGTCAAGGTAGCCCATTTAGGAATTAATTAACTTTACATCTAGGTATGTCTAGCGTGATCAAACATCCTCTTTTGCCTGGACATGTCCACTTTTTATGCCCTGTCCAGGGCGTCCATGGGGGAGGGTTACTTATAAATTGTGATGTAGATTATCCCAATTAAGAAAAGAATGGATTATTCTGGCTGTTTGTCTTACAATTAGCTAAATAGGAGTTGTGTGAGATAAAGTCTGTGTAGGTTTCCATTCAATGAAGCCTTAGCTTGACGCTCTACTCCGTTCACTCGTCGTAATCCACATCCAAAAATCCACAGGACCACTCGATGAAGTTTCAACTGTTTACTCAAACACAAAAATCATGAGCGGTACAAAAACAATCCATAAAGTAAGAGTGTGAGAATAAGAAAGAGAGAGAGTGAGAGTTCAAAAAACTGTTTGACTCCACTCTTAGCTTGTCTGACTGCCACCATTCTTCCTTCCGAGCGTAAACCTCGTCATTTCACGTGCAACGTCAACAGGAAGCGGCAGTTACAGCAACTTATTTCCAAAATATGAAAACAGAAATATTACA
>JBAMYA010000988.1:0-18495 GCA_037176975.1 Arrhamphus sclerolepis | reverse complement strand
CCTTCTCCAGCCCCTCCTTTCTTACCATGTCATCCCTCTATCTTCCCTTCCCCCTCCTCCCTCCACCCGAGTCTCTCAATGCCATGACTCTCAACAGGATAAAGCGAGTCTAGAAAATCAAATGAAATGGCTGGTGTGTAAACACAATGAACAGTCAGGACATTTTGGGGGTAGAATTTCACAATCTGTCCACAAACATGACCAGGCGTACTCTTACTCAAATCAATAAAGACATTATTCAGTCAAGCAAAGGGTGTTTCCTACCGGCTTGTGCACACATACACACACACACAGTTACTAGGACTCTGCATTCACTTCCATTCATTTTGTACAGCCTAACCCAGACCTCAGCTATTACCACTTTATACCAAACCCTTACAATAACCTCATCTCAATTCACACATGATATTCTGTCTCATTAGGACCGGGCTTTGTTCCCCACAAGGACTCCTGGTCCCAACAATATTGGTAATTATGTATAAACAAACAAGGTCCTAATGAGGTAACAAAAATACAACACATGCACACGTCTCTTCTAAACATTAAAACAAAGACAGGTTGTTTTCACAAAGATTTCTGACATAGATTTGATAGCTGACTTTCATTTACCTTTTATTATGGAAGAAATTTATTACCATCTAATTAAACTCTCTTGTCTAAGAAGACAAAAAGCAGGTTAAATAGGCATGTTTTCTAAAAGAGACTTGCATTGATTTAAGGTGCTGATTCTGCTCTCCTCAGCGATGTGAGACCAGATCAATATGGGCTCTAGAGGGATTTTGTTCTGTAGCTTCAAATTGCAGTTGTGGAGGTGAGATGCTGGAGCATCTCTCTGGGAATGAGGAAAAAAAATTGCATTTTACTTTCAGTATACATTTAGATAGTGAAATGTAATAAACCCTGATTAATGTATGTCATATGTAATTGTATTACATTTGATTTTTTTTTTGTAAGACTTACCCTTCCAATGAAATTGTCTAATTTCTCTGAAACTTAGAACACTTTTTACCATTAAAATAGATGTAATTCTGCTAATAGTTCAGACCATTTCTAACACTGCATGTTAATTAATTAACTATTGAGATTAATGACATTCCCATCAAAAAATACCTTGTTCTTTTATTTTACAACCTGTATTTTGCAAAAATAAATAAATAAAGACAAAGTTATAATTAAACATAATTTTGAATAAATTAATAATGCTTTAATGTTCTATTCCACACACATAATCATGAAACTGCATTACTTTTCAGTATATTTAAGATTGATTTAATAGAAGTTCCACCCCCAGCATCACCTGGGTCAGTGGAAAACTCCGCCAGAGCCATGTACACTGTCCAGTCTCACTGCAAGAGACAGCCTGGAGACAGAGAGACCCATTGAAGTAAAAGGATGAACTAACGACCAGGTGATTAAGCAGGATGGTGGGAGGGCTCTCTCTTTTGTCTCTGCTTCCCTCTGCAGTGTAATTTTATCTGATACTGAGGCAATCCCATCTTCATAGTCTCAGATTAGAGTGAGTAGTGATGCAAAAAGACAAGCTGTCTTATTTTTGTTTAAAACATGCCTTTCTTTTGTAAGAAGGCAAGAAAGAAGTGCAAGAGTTGACATGCATATTAATGTAAATTGTTCGCTACTTGTACTCCTATTGCAACTTTTATCTTCAAAGAGAGGTTGACGTACAAAAATATAGCTGTGTAATTCAATATAGATGAATGGAAGGGAGAGGTCAGTATCCTGCTTTAATGTAAAGAGGTTTAGAAGATATTCAGCACCACAGACAGCTCCTAACATCATCAGGCCTTACAATAAAGGGTTGTGCTGTCCCATGTGCAGCCATATGCATTAGCTGGCTTTGCTGGTATGAATTTAGGTGTCAATAATATTGCAGGTGTTACTCATGAAATTCTTATAGGATTTAAGCCCATGATCAGATCGTTCATTGGCAGCCCTTCTGGGATCAGCTTCACTCCACTGACTGTCCGTCCACTTCAGGATTCATTTAAAATTTTTATTTTTATTTTATCATTATTATTATTTTATTATTCAAAATTATTTTATTTGCTTTTAAAGCCCTGAATAGACTTGCCCCACCTTACCTCCCTGAGCTGTTGCACCCCTACACTCCTAACCGATCCCCCGTTTGCCGTTGCAGCCCCAAAACTCTGGAACGAACTGCTGCTGCACATAAGACAGGCCTCCTCTCTGTCTCGTTTTAAAACTCTTCTTAAAACTTCTTTAGCTTTTGAGACCATGTAGAGTGTGTTATTCTGCTTTTGTATTTTTATCTTGTTGTGCAGCACTTTGGAAACCCCTGTGTTTGTAAAAATCATGCTATATAAATAAAATGATTGATTGATTGACTCAAAATTGTCTCAACTCACTGATGTCCAGTATTGATTTGTATTATGTCAATCTGATCTTTCATTGATGTTTATGTAAAACGAGATAAACTGTTATACATACACTGAATCACACAGCTTTAGATAGAGATGTTCAGAAGACAGAAACAGATGTACAGATGGAGCATGGTCACCACACAGTTTGCAGAAAAGGTGTCCACTTTTTTTTTGTCTGTATCTATAATTTATAAATGCAAACATGTTGCTGCTATTTTTGTCTCAGCTTTTTTCAAACACTGACATGCAATAAGGTGGATGCATTCTGGATGTCAGCCTGTAAATTCAATGACCAATTTAAGATGCAGACACTATTTCAAAGAAGTACTACACTTTCCTAAGAAAAACAATTGATAAACAAATGCTGAAGAAATGTAATCAAGATTCAT
Source organism: Arrhamphus sclerolepis (assembly GCA_037176975.1). Classification (NCBI taxonomy): domain Eukaryota; kingdom Metazoa; phylum Chordata; class Actinopteri; order Beloniformes; family Hemiramphidae; genus Arrhamphus; species Arrhamphus sclerolepis. Next base: position 15,707 of record JBAMYA010000988.1, on the reverse strand, counting down.
GTGTTAAGCATCTGCTTTGCTCATGTGAGACCTGCTGTTTGGGGACTCTCACGTGAAACCACTGTGCGAGAATTGAGGACTCCCATTCATTACGTCTCACACACAAGCATATAAATCATCCTGTCTCCACATCTGCGGCATACATAAAACAAAATGCATACAGCATAAAAATGATATACAACTTCTTCTCACTGCTGTGGTCTGCAAGTCACAACTCTCCATCAATCCCAATCTGCTGGTCTGAAATAGACAATTTCACCAATGACAGCAGGGAATAAATTACCTTGAGGTCCTTACCTTACAGGACTATTGAGGCAGTAGACCGTTCAGCATTACTCTACTGTCTGTGTGTCATTTTCTCTTTTTCTCACAGGATAATAAACATTTTACTGGGTAAGGCACAGAGAGCTAGGGTAGTTTAAAGGGAGCATTTACTGAGTTTTGTTTTGTTCCTTGTAAGTTTGGCCTGAAGTGTCAATGTGATTCATTTCTGGTAGTCTATCTTGTTTTTTTGCCACCATACACCTTTAACAATTTCAGTGTCATGAATATGTAAAAATCGTCTTAGTTGGTGGTAGGGTTTTTTTTTTTTCTTTTCTTAAATCTACTCACTAGAAGATTATACTACATTTATATAAAGTCTGCATGTATGTAAATTCTCTGCATCAAATCAGTGTGCTTGAACTATCAGCTTTTACAAACTAGAGTCATTGTGAGGAGTATGACGGTGGTCTTTAATCATTTAGTTTTTCCATCAAAAGTGAGATGTGCATGATTGTAGTTTCCATTCTGCATTTCAATCTTTTCATAAACACACAATATGAAGATACATAACCTTTTTTTCTTGCTCACTTACATTAAATCTCACTAAAGCTTTCCTCTTTAAGCTCAGTTAGGATTACCAAGATTATTTTTATTTGCTAAACATGAGAATAATGGGGGAGAGAATTTTTTAGATCATGTAAACTTTGAAGTCAGAAGTTTACATGCATTTCCTTAGTATTTGGTAGCATTGCCTTTAAACTGCATGACTTTGGTCAAATGATTTGAGTTTCTTACATCAAGCGTCTCACAGTTGTTTGTTGTTTTCTTTGGCCCATGACTGTCGATAGAACTGGTGGAACTGAGTCAGGTTTGTAGGCCACCTTGCTGACACACATCTTTTCAGTTACTTCAATATTTCTCTATAATCTTTCCTCATGATACCATCCATTTTGAAAAGTGTAAGCGTCCCTCCTGCAGTAAAACACCCCCCACAACATGCTGCCACCCCCGTACTTCACATTTAGGATGGTGTTCTCAGACTTGCAAGCTTCCCATTTTATATCTCCAAAACTAACAATGGTCATTATGGCCAGAGTTCAATTTAGTTTCATCAAACGACAGGACATGTCTCCAACAATTGTAACAAAGAAAGGCGTTGTCCCTGTGTGCATTTTTAAACAGCAATGTGGCTTTTTTTATGTTGCTTTTGGAGGAATGACTTCCTCCTGGCTAAGCGGCCTTTTAGCTTGTATCAGTACATGAGTCATTGGTTAATGATAGTCTCTTGCCAGTTTTAGCAGCATCTTCACAAGGTGTTTTGGTTTTGTTCTGGGGCTGATATGCACATTTCACACTTCATCTCTGGGACTCCTTCCTCAGAGGTATGTTGGTTGGACATTCCCATGGTGTTGATACTAGCATGTAAGTGTTTAAACAGATGAAAGTGGAAAATGTACCCGAGGATGAACCAGACACATGGAGGTCTACAATTCTCTTCCTGATATCTTGGCTGATTTCTTTTAATTTTCCCATGATGTGTGCAGTTTGGTTGAGGTGTGCCTCCAATTAACTCAAATGTCAATTGACCCCAGAAGCTTCCACATCATCATCCGGCCTTTCCCAAATTGTTTAAAAGCGTAGTGATCTTTAGTGTATGTAAACTACTGACTTTGAGCAAAGAAATACTAACAGTAATTAAATCTGTCTCTCATTGTTCTAGAATTTAGTAAATCTGCAGTAAACAAGGAAAGGTTTAATTTGATTTCATGAGAACAAAAGGTTTTGTGTCTTTTTATACAGTGTATTTACTGAGTCAAGAATCTGAAGGGTAATAACAACCCTTGCAGTTGAAGGACTGATCAGATTTCAGATTGTGGTGGTTTTCTTTTACTAAAAACTCTCCTGACTTGTTTTGTTTTGTTTGTTTTTTTTCTTGTCCCCAGTCCAGAAACAGTCTGCAGGCCGGGGACATCGATGGGGCCAGGAGGCTCGGTCGACTGGCTCGTCTGCTCAGTATCGTCTCCATGGTCCTGGGGGTGGTCATCATTATAGTCTTCACTTCTGTCCACTTCTCAGGTACAGAAACAAAGACAAGTACTTCAAAGATCTTTATGTTACACGGAAATTAAATGACTCAGACTCACACAGGGCTTCAGTGTTCAGTGACAGAGTTCCACTGAATTAAAGTTAAAGGATGACATACAGTTACTAACAGAGGTGTTTAGACAATTACAGAGTTTTCTATATCTGTCTCACCATAATAGATTCAAACTGTCCACAATAAACTTTCAGATTTAATTTCAAAGGTTTCATTAAAATATTGCATGTAACTTGAATTACTTGCCTGGCTTGGCTGTAACTCCTAAATATTACATTTGTGAAATGTTCTAAATTAAAGCTGAAAGTCCACACTTTGATCATATCATGAGTGTTTTCATTCAAATCCAATGTGGTGGTGTATGACGGCAAAATAATATAAATATGATATTATATCACAATATATAATACCCTTTATATATCTAAATTCAAAACGTTTTAAACCTGCGTGTTGTGTGCATGTGTGCTGATTTGTCTCTGTTGCTGCTTTAGTGTCAAAAGTTAGAGGTACATGTCCAAATCCTGAATATTTAACACTGTTCTTTTCTTTTGACTATTCCCAGCTCCACGTTGACCGGGAGGATCCGAGGAGAAAGAAAAATCAGATGTGAAATGTAAACCTCACATGCAACAAAGAAAATAAGACCATTCCAAGAAAAATGAAATAGAATCCATAACTTTACGTTACATGATCAACATCAAAAGTAGGCACGTAATGAGAGATGGTGTTGCAACATATAAACAAATGAATATTTAAAAAATAAATAAATAAAAAAACATTCAGAGATGCATGCATTAGAATCCAGTAACATTTGCTTGGCAAGATATCCTGGTGCAAATTGTTCAAGTTCCAGCAGAGGGAAATGTGAATGCAGATTTGTGTGTGTGGTCAGACGGAGCCTCCAAAATGTTTCTTTTGGGAACATGGACTTTCTAAGATGAACAGGAACTTGCTGACGTGGAGAGAGTGACTGACTTTTTTAATGTCTGGGATGGGGCTCTTTTGAAAAGATTCTGGATTTGTCTTAATTCTTCAAACAGCTGCATATAATCCTCATATACTCCTTACTGAACCTCTTGCATTTAAAGCATATACAGCTACAAATATATTTGAAATATGGATATATGAATATAAATATACATTGTATAAGTACATTTTATAAAAATGTTTGTATGCCAAGTGGTACTGGGTTTGTTAAGACCGTCACAGTGGCTGCTTGTCCAGCACTTGGATCATCAGTGCTAATTCAGGGGGTTGTGAAAAAGGGTGGGGGGCACAATGTGTTCATTTATGTTGTGTACAAGTTTCTTTTCAATTGTGAAAAACAGAGAAAAACTGCATGCTTGAATGTACATAGCCAGTGTTCTGCCTTCTTTTAGACTGTTATTGGTTTCATTTCTTGAGAGCCCAACAGGTTTGCACATGTAAGTGATTTGTGTACAAGTTTAAAAAAAAAAAAAATACAGTGTAGAACAAAGGAGGACTGTGATCTAAACCTTCAACACCCTCCATGCCTCCAAAATCTTTCCCCTTGCTTTTTAGGGCATGCCAAACTTCGCTACCATTTTCAAATCCCTCCTTCACCACAAACACCGACTACACCCCCACTCCTCGGCTGCATCTCTGTTCCTTCCTCTCGTACGTTCACGCTCCTTTTTACATTTTCAACCTTTCTACTGTTTCTGCTCATTTTCCATTACCATTCTTACATTGCTAAACATTGACTGTTAAAATCTAAGGTTTTACCGAATCGTTTTTCTTTCTTCTTGTACTGGTATGAAATGTATTTATATGAAAAAGTATATACGCATGCTACAGGCCAAACTGGCTTATGCACACTTATTTTTGTAAATGAACAAATCCATACATTTGTGGAAGAGCAAATCACATTTAAAGAAGCTTTCCTTAAAGTCCAAGAATGGCAAGTTGTCTGCATTCATAACTAAGTGCATTAAGCTCCTCCTGCACATACTTCTGTATTGACTTATTACAGTCTTATGCTCCAAGCACATTATCCAAATGCTTTTTTTTTTCATTTAGATAGCTAGCTTTTCTTTTTATCTGCACAGCAAATCAAAATCAGATGACATCTGGATTAAAACAAATTTAAAAATAAATGAAGTTTGAGTTCCAAATCTTAAGGGCTCATACAAGTAAAGCACCAGCCACACAATTCAGCTGAACAGCTCACTTTACACTAACAGGCTGTCAAATTTTCAACACTGTTCAGTACAGTGATTTATTCAAAATGTGCTTTTATTGCAACCATTCAGTCACAGCTGTACAGAGAGATCACCCAAATACCCAAAAGCAGCAAAATCCAAAGATTTCCCATTTTTACCGATGTAGGTTATTGCGCTGGTGTTCATTTCTCCCAATGTGGTCAAGCCGTTTTTCCTTAAACCCTGCTCTGTAAGTAAACGGTTCAAAACTTCCCATCATTTCTGTATATTTCTCTTTCTTTTCCAGTACTCTGTATGTGACAGTTTTCATCTTTATGGTGTACATTTTGCATGTCAGGAATAAAAGTTACCACGCATGGTCCAAGTTTTGTCTTTTGAAGGTAACTTCAGAGCTTTAAGGAAAGCCAGAAAATAGGGGGAAATTATCATTATTATTTTTTAGACTTAAAGAACATGCTATTGGTGTTGCTATTGGTGATGGTCTGCATCCCATCACAACACTTTCAAAACAGTTAAAATTCTGACATTTCAGATAGATTTGCCATTTTAGTCATTAGTATTTAAGATAAGGAAAATCACTGAACAAGAATGATATTTGGAGAAAAAAAAGACTTCCAACAGCAGAACAAAGCAGGAAACAGAAAAAAAAGGAATAAAAAATAAAAAAAACAAAAACAAAACAGAAACCTGTACATTATCTAAAATGGATTGTGCTACATTACCAGGCTGTTGTATTTTTCATATCTAAACCCTGTACAGGCAGCAGCTCTTCATAAAAATTCAGCTGCATGGATCAAACTTACTTTCTTTCATGGCGACCACAGCTCCAGATGAAAATTACCCTCTCTGGCTAAATCTGGCATATTTACGTGATGTATTCATGTTGATTAATAGGCATTGTCCGCCTTTATGAAATAAATAAATGGTAAAGGATGTGTGTGGAAAAACTAAGTACACCTTTGCTGCCAGGTGCTGACCACCGCTACATAGCAGACGTTTTAAGTTTGCTTGTCTGAAGCACTCAAGGGTGTGTTAACACAATGTCAAGGAAGAAAGAAATCAGTGATCATGTGAACTTTTATGAACTCTTCCTATATCAACGTATTCTTGAGTCAAACATTAGGCTATGCTATGGCCTAAATTACTGCTGCTAAAGCTGGCTTTACAAGCTGTGTAATCACTGGATGCACTTACCTTTTTCCTGCCAGTGCATTTTGGTCTTCTTTTTGTTAAATAAATAATGACAGAGTAATATGTCCTGGGCAGGTGCCCACCTGAGGATGTGTTTATTTACCCAATTCTAACAGCTGGTAGTAATCAATTATTTTTAAAATATGTGATCGAAAGAGCTTCAATGTTTGGGTTTTTTTTGTCAGCCATGACTGTAATACCATAGTATTTAAGTGTTGAGCTATCTTTGAAGTCTTCTGACACCATGTAGAAATGTATAAACCAAGAAGTAGGAAAGAAAAGAGCGCACACGCACACACACACACAAACTGCTGTTTAAAAAAAAAAAAGAAGAAAGCAAATCGTATAAAAATGCTTTACAAAAACTTTCTTCCAGTCTTCTGTGCAGAAGACAAGACAGGAAGGGAGGAATACAAGAAACTAAATTTATCCCCTTCAGGCAGTTGAAGTGCTGATTTCATTTGGATTCCAGTCAACCATCAACCTGCTGAAGAAAGAAGCAGTGATGCTTCTCACACAGCTACCTTGCTTTCAAACGCCACTTCCTCAATTATATACCAAGAACTTAAATACGTTAAGCATATTTTGCAATCTCCTGAATGAATTAGCTTCCACCTTCAAAGACAGATTAATCTCAAAATGAAATGACAAATGACTCTGCTGGATACACAATACTACAAAATCTGAAAACGGTACCTTGTTCAGTGGCAGCTTGTTGGGTATTATGTTCTCTTTTGTCGTCAGTAGAAACTATGAGAATGTGCACAATAGAGAATAGGCTGGTTTTTGATGACATGGAGGCATTAGAGCGAGCAGCTCTAACAATTCTCAACAACTGTCCAGTATGTTTCCAGTATGCTAAAACAGGTCACAAATAAAGCTGCAATTTACTCAATACTTTCAATTATTCCTCAAGGTGTGTTTTAGGATGTATATAAAAGAGGGACATTAAGACTGTGGAAGTGCCTTAAACTACACGACGACTGATTGACGCTGGAGTTCTTCAATCACAGCGGCTCCAGCACTGGTTTGGAGCAACTGCCCAACTTAGAACCAGTTCTGTTTTCCCTGCCTATGTAGTGGCTCTGGTTCAGGAAATCTGGTGCTACGGTAGCGACAACTTGCTGCTGCAGAAGAAAGAACAGTTTCCCTCAGAAACTGGAGTCATTTTTATTTTGATTGACTTAAAAAAAAAGAAAAACTGTACAATGCTCAGTCTGCCTAATTAAGAGAATAATTAAAAAGCGAGCTTTGACATGGATGCGAAGCTGAAGCAACAATAGAAGCAGCACTTCTAGTTCTGTTTCTCAGTGCTGCACTCGTACACAGAAGTTTGAAAAAAGAAAATAAAAAATCTCCAGAGGGAGATTCAAACTACTTTTTCTACAATAGTGGATGAGATGTTTAAAAGGATATAAAGATCAAGGTCTCCTCAGAAATAAGATGGCTCAAAAACAGTTTTAAACACATACCGATAAGAATAATTTATTAATTCACATTTTACAACTCCTGATGAACCATCCATCCCCCTCCAACAATAAAAAAAAAAATTCTCTTTACACCTTCCAGAGATTTTTTTAATCGAAGTAAGTCATGTTATTAACTTTTTTTAACCTGGTTAAATCTGGTCTTATTTGTACTTTTGGTCTCTGTTCCCTTGCTGGCACGAGAACACCCAACTACAAATCCTCCACCTGTCCCACCGTCAGAAGAGAGAAAATGATTCGCCAATGATGGTCCCACTCAAGTGTAGCAGAAACTTTCTTGCCAACTGATCGTGTCCCAGATTTGGACCATCCTGAATGTCCTCCTGCTCTGGAACCATCAGGGTCCTCCAATCACTGAGCTCAGTCTCCAGGGGGTTCCCACGCTACAAAGAGCAAACTAATCTTGCAGCTTCAAAGTATCCACCGCACCAAGTACTCAGTGAAAAGCATAGAGGAGAAGGAGAATAGTGCAGACACCAATCACAGTGCCGAGGATCAGAGAGTCCCTTCTCTTTCGCAAGTTGATTCGCTGGATGAGACTATTGATAGCTGGGAAACGATCTGAGAAAGTCAAGTTAAAGAGAATCACAAATATAAAATCTGATACGTACTGTAATAGCAGCAGTTGATGCTGATCTATAGATCCTGAAACCAGGACCCATTCTTTTCTTTAATTGAAAAGAAGCAATTTTAAGGGAATACTGACTTCAGGAGAAGCATCAGCAGCTTCTGCCAAATAATTGTGGCTTTAAAATTTACTGTCAACGGTCCTCCACTTGGCTCCCACACCCAATCGTGCTCATATGCAGCATAAAGGATACTGGCCAGTGTGTTGACCCTGCTTTGAATGGATTTCAGCATTCCCCTTTGGGAGGTCATGTTCTCCTTGGTTGCCATGGCAATGCTAAAAAAATGAGAGACAGAGATAAGTGATGAAATGACCATACAGCAAGGGGTAGTTCTGACAAACATTATAAATTTTCAGTTCAGAGGAAAGATAGATTGATTGGTTCTATCTATATCATGTATTTTAAAGTAATAACAGTAAAATGGAGAGAAAAAAACTGCTAATATTTTATTTAAAATAACAACCACTCATAGCTAAATCTCCAACAAAATCATTACAACTGACTTCTCATTTTGAGAGAAAGTGTTTATTCTACTCTATTAGGTTCATCAGGGTGTCTACATTGAACGTGAGAGATAACTGAGCTTGTACACGGAAGGTATAGGACAGTTGTGCTTCTCTTGGTCTCAAACGGGGGTCTCAGCAACTTTGAGTGGAGGAAAGTGCAGTTGGGCAGTTGGCAGAAAAGGTTTCAGGCTCCAGTGTTTGGCTTCTCTGGCATCTATTACACACATCAATCAATAGAAGACACTGAATCCATCTTTGAGCCCTTCACTTCAGCATTTAGGTTGTGGGAAATTGGCTCCCACAACCCTTTCTTCAATCTTTTTTTTTTTTAAGTCCTTCACACAAAGGTTGTGCCATATTGGCATAAAATAAGTGTTCATGTTGAAGTTCCCTTCTGGAGGTCCCTATAGACTAAACTGAGGTGGCTCAGCGCAACGTCAGCATGAACCTGCGAACAGCAAGCTGGTGTCAGTGAATCATCTGAGTGACGGCAACAAGGTTGGGAAGAATTCGGCATTACCGACCCACCATCACAGACCGTTTCAGCTCTGTGATCATCTGTGTCACTTTCTCAGAGGATTATTTGTGGTATTTCACTATTTCATCTGTGTACAGGCTTACACACAGGACACCACAGCAAAATGAAAGCATATCAATCAGTGTATGTATACAGGCTGAAAAGGGCTTCAGATCTGCCAGCCATCTGAAAATTATGAAAAGTCCAAATACTTTTCTCCACAAAACACAAATTAGTATTACTAAAAAAAACAACAACAATTAATTCATTTTAAAACAAATGAATTGGGATCTTTTTTTTAAATGTTTTCTTTTCCTTGCTGCAAGTCTTGAAAAACAGAGAAAAACAGCAGCGAGAACTTGCCATGGGGGACAAAGTCCTCCTGTCCCAGAGGGACAGAGCCCCACGAGAGCAGGTATTTCAAAACTTCAAAATAAATTAAATGAAGTCACTGCAGTCATTTAGGCTGCTGAAGTTAAACAACAGGATTTATGTGCATATATGTGTTTGTGTATGCAGGTAGTGAGTGAGAGAAAAAAAAAAAAGACTGTGTGTGGGGTGAGAGAGAGAGAGAGAGAGAGAGAGAGAGAGAGAGAGAGAGAGAGAGAGAAGTGTGAACAACAGCGGGTGAGGTCACGGCATCTCCTGTGGTTGCTGAGGGGACAGTCGACAGTCTTGGCGTGGAGCTGTTTTGGGGATCATGTTCTCCTCAGTCAGGAAGAAACACTTTGCTGAATTCAGCAAATTCAACAAACCTTTATCTCACTGTTCGTGAAAATCGGAACAGAACAAAAGACTCAACTAAAACTAAGATAACATTTTAAATAAATGCACTCGTTGCAAGAACACATTTGCTGTGAAGAAAGCATTTCATTTTTTTTTAATTACAGACTAATTATACTGTTGAGAAAAGGAAATCAGAGTCTGGACATTTTTAACACCACAAGATAAAGAATAAACCAATGTGACCCTTTGTGTTGGTTTAACATAAAGGATGAACTGGGATTTGGAAATGCGCCAACTGATCACTTTTTCATTGGAATTTGCTGATTTTGTGATTGTTAGTTCTGATCATTACTAATAACTCTGATTGTTGTCAATAAGTGCATCATATGTAATAAGAAAACCTGTTTTTCCTTCCTTTAATCAATAATCACATCATGATGGTGCAGTCACCAGAAAGTATGTCTTTGATGTGAAACTTTTTCACGGTGAATATGCAATACCCAAAGAAAGTCATTTATACAGCCTGTAGGGTAAAAACAACTTTTGGGACAATAAATTTCATCAATATCCCAATACCATGAAGCTAACAAAGACTAAGACACAATAAATAATGCAAGTAGAATAAAGAACCGGCAGCCTTGTGACCTCTTGGTTGATTATATTACTGTACACAGTTGATAACAATCCTTGGCAAAATAAACAAATGAGCAAAGAAAAATGCAACCGGTGAATCTCGAAGTGTACAATCACATTTTATTAATCTTCTAGATATAAAATTGGACGAAAGAGACATCTCAGTAGTCCACTGGAATTCAGAACCTAGAAAATAGCATGTTATACTGTTAAAGCACCAATTTTGCTTTTAGATCTGTCTGCTGCACTAATTTAGCCACACAAAAAGAGAAAAAAATATATCTTATTTGGATATTTTTCATCACTACATTCAGACATAACAAATGCAGTGCTAACTGTTCCTTTGAATATATTACTATATCTTAAATGTCGCAAATATACCAATTCAACTGAGTACGAAAAAAGTTAACAATTGAGAAAAATCACAAGGTATCTGATACCATTTCAGCAACAAAGATCCATCCACAAGACTGCTGCTCAAGCAAATCCCTGAGGAACCATAGCTTACATGACGAAACAACAGGAAATGAATGAGGAAGGTTAAATCCATGGCAACACATTAATGGTTTGTGCCTCCCAGAAATGAGACCAAAGAGTAGTGAGAGATGTATGATAACAATAAATCTATGAAGTGGGAGGAGTTATTTTGGGTTGTTTAAATGCCAGTCCTCTTTTACTTTATGCCTAAGTGAAATTGCAGTGGCCCACTTCCAAGGCCCAGTTGTATATCAAACTCTCCCAGTTCAATCATCAGCACACACCATGAACAAATGAACAGAAATGTTTATTGGAAAGCAAAAACATCAGAAAATTTGATGGGTCAGCTATTAGTAAGTGCTATGATATGCAACATAAAAACTAGATTATTCATAACCATACAAACAAGTAAATTGTTTTTTCTCTATTCAGCTGTATTTCTGGCACGTGGGCTAATTACCCAGCCCAAGCTCAATAGCATCAGTTAGGCTTGGCATATGACCCATGTAAGAGTTTTAATGGGGTCAGTAGGTAAATTTAAATAATGTTGAACCGACATCGGGGATGTTAAACATTCAAATACATTTTTTTTTTCACAAATGTACAAGACAAAAAGCAAATCCTTACCTTATTGTATCATCCATTAGTCGGTCCGAGCTACAGACAGAGAATGGAAGAGAAGAAAAAAAGAATTAATAAAAAAAAAAAAAGATGCTGGTTAAATACTGACACTAGCAATTAAAAAAATAAATGACATACACTACTTATGCACGTATATGTCATGTACTCAACTGGAAGACGCCCCAAAGGTTCGTCACTGCTGCGTGACTGCGCTTGTAACAGAAGTCACTGGCTTCTGTTTCAGATCAACAGCGATCAAAAGGAAGCTTGGTGTCTCAGAACTCTAATCACACTACTCAACTTGACTTGAACAGGATTTATTTTAAGGATATTTGCAAATGGATTTTCCTACTTTCTCCATGTCAGTATTGCCTGTTGCCACAACATGGCCAACAAATACATTTGATAGAGGACACCATTAAGCAATCTGAATCCTCCCAACACCATTAGTGGTATCTGATTTTTGTATATGCACTACTAGGTCCGACCTTTACACTTTTTTTTTTATATAACCTTACTGGAATAACAATACATCTAAATCTTAAATACACATTTATGACCATCTGTACAAGTGTAGAGCAGCGGAATTTTCAACCATTACTAAAACTGCAGGTAAATGTAATTTAAGGTATTGTTCATTTCTGTTAGTCCTCCACATGAAACAGTCACATGAAACAGTGTGATCACTTATCAATTTCTTCTTTTCATTTTCTCCTCATGGATGAGTCTGAACTGATTAAACTCAGATTTTTATCTCAAAGCCTAGAGCTTATTTCTTCTGCAGAGCTACATCCAATAAATGTCAGATGATTGATTTTGCCCTCCAGAGAATATTGGCATAAACAAAAACCTTCTATGTTGGAACACCGGTTTTCTGTATCAGCACAGAATATGTACAACTAAACCTTCAGTGGTTTATCCCCTAATTCGAATCAATTTGGATAATTGATTCCAATTAAACGTTAGATGACTAAAGTTTAAAAAGAACAAACAAAAAACAACAATAACAATAATAATAAATAACACAAAAAGCTAATTGCACAGTTCAAAACCCAGTCAAAAGCTCGGCATCTGGAACCACATTGAACCCTTATGCTTTCAACTAAAGTTATGAGAAGTAAATGAAGGTCCTTACAATGCATTTCTTTTAAATAAAACGTTATATCAAAACCTTGTCATATTGGAGTTTGCTTTATAAACTTTGCTTTATCTTAAATGGAGGATTTTAAGGCTTTATCATCAGCCTTTTTAAAAGTTATCTATCTATTGCAACTAAATTTCAAAGATTAAGTGAAGCAAAAGTTTTACATTTAAATCAGACATTCCCAAAAACGGATTTAAGATAATAAAACTAACAAAATAATAATAAAAATAATAAAATATTGCTGAGGTTAGGTTACATGTTTGTGACATGCTTTGGCCAAAATATAACAGAAAAGCAGAACCAAGCTAATTTCTTTCCCCAGTTATGTTATAACAACTGGTTATTAGTGGGTGGGTGGAGTGACTTACTCAATACATTCTCTTTAGTGGCTTGTGCCTTGTTTGAAATTGGTAAAACAACTTTATACATCCACACAAATGCTGTTTGGATATGAACCGTTGCTGGTATGAGTAAGGCTTTGCTAATGTTTGTATATGTTGAATATGATATTTGCATCATGATGACCATCATGAGGAGAGCCTTGCACACTCACAGATGTGCAATTTGTCACCACCAGCTGCATTGTAAAACACGGTCACACTCCTTGTTTTTGAGTCAAAGCTACCAAAGAAGTACTAAACTGTTTTTGGCATTAATCTATAATACAACTGTCATGTTTCTCAGACTAAAACTGAATTACAGCATTTCAAGGAAGCAAATCATTTGGTGGCCCCACCGGCCCTAAATACAGCATGAAGGCCTGGGGGGCATGTTCAGCACAAATCATAGACGGAGCATGCAGATGGAAGAGAGAACACTGCAACTTGATAGCCGGATTGTAAAGCAGGAGTAAGGCTTTTGGAAAACCACCAGAACAAGCACTGTGGACATGGTGAGATCCCACACAGCCAATCAACTGTGGTGCTTTAAATAATGGAAAGGAAAGCATTATGGCGGGCAGTACTCTCATTATAAACCAACATCTGAAAAAGGAAAAGTAAATATAGGAGTGGAGGTAAGCATCAGTCATGTACTTCTTTTTTTTCCCCATTGAATGAAGATAAAATGAGACAGAAAATATATGCTTTGTTCCCTCAATCACCAGTCCACAGATATAATGGGTGAGGCTGATTTGAACATCACACTACTTCAGACTGGATAATATGTGGCTTTAACTTTGAGGGGGTTCCTTCCATTTTCCCCTCACCAGTTGTGCTTTTGCTGCAGTCATTAAATCACTCATTAGCTTCAAGCTAATTGCCTTTCCCAGTGTGATGAATGAACCCACAGTCACCACATGCTTCCTGGCTCTCTTCACATTCACAAGTGCACAGTACTGTGTACAGCTTTTATTTGAACTACATCAATATAGTAAATTATGCCTGAGTTAAATCTACTCAAAGCCTGTGTAACAAAAAAAAAAAAAAGAACTTTGGGGAAATGTACTTGTTTAACAAGTTTTTAAACAAACGTCACTGACTTGGCATTTCCTTAGAGAAATTTACATTCAGTTAAATTAAGGTAGCCGGATAGCATTGAACAAAAAAAAAAAAAAAAAAAAAAAAAATGTAATGGGCACTATGTATGAATTTGCTGGCAGATGCTATGTAGTCAATTAATGTAAACCCAAAACATAACAGAAATGGTCAGTGAAAACTGGAAAATAAAGTTAGTTGTTCACTTCTAAGCCATATGTCAGAACAAGATCAGGGGTATTAAAACTATTCCACCATGAACCTTTAATGGACCAGCTCCTCCCTCCCTCTAGTTTATTCATGAAGACTAACCAGAGGGAAAAGGAAAAACAGATGTACAGGGTAGAAGAAAGAGACAAAGGGAGGGAGAAACAACAGAGGAAGATCGACACCATGCAGGTTCACATAAAGGAGGCCTCATTACAAACATATGTCCATAAAACTGCTCAAGTAAAACATCTGAATTCAAATTCCAAATCTCTTCTCGTCACAAATCCGTGCACTGCCTATAATTGGTAGGACCACTGCTCTGGCAACCAAAACATTTTTTTTTCCATGACCATAAAAGGATCAATCCTCTTCTTCAGTTATTTTCTCCCATCTGTGTTTGGAAGAAACACTTAAATGTAGTATGTTGTTTAATGAGATAATTCTACTGTCAATATCCTGATGACTTGTACTGGATTAAGTTGAGAGCTTGAGTGCTGGGATGCAGATGGCTGCAATAAGCTCAAGAAGCTTTCAGCACAACAGACTCCAACTTTAATATCATTATACAGCAGTCACTGATGTATGATGACTACAATATGACTAAGACTACTACAGGACTACAATAAGATGTGCAATGATTTCCCTATTCTTGTTATTATTTAGACTTGTAAGATTATCATTCCATAGGCTTTCAGATTGCGATTTTGGAGTCAATTTGAATCTATGACAATTAGAAATTCAGGGCAAATGAGCCACGACACACAACAGACTGCTCATGACATGAATGCACCAGCTTGGATCTCTTCTATATTATGTCCTGGTTTATTCTCCACAGCTCAAATTGGCAATCAACGACTACAGTTTTATTTTAGTAGATTAAAAAATGTCATCCTCACCAGGCGTGCCTTTTACAAACACAGTCAGTAGTATGGCATAAAAGTATGTCAGTATGTTACCACCACAGAGAGCTCAGGAGAGAAACTTCACAATAGAAGCCAGGATGTGCAGCGGATGTTCATAAAAATCCGCCATCTAACACTCTGTAAAAAGCTAAGGATTTTTCTAAATAGAAAGTAAAAGTCACACATTCATCTGAAAATACCAATGATATTGTAACCATATAGAATAAAAACCCTGTCTAAAAATAGTTCTGCTACTGCCATCATTTAAACTTAATTATAATACATGTGCAGCACCTTTTGAAGTAATAAATAACATTTGAAGTAAAGTAGAAAAAGTGTTTTATGGCCAGTGCCCATTATATTCAACAGATCAGTTGCATTGCACAGACTCCATTTATTTTCTACAGAAAGCTAAGAGTCATGCAAAGAATCTCAAAGAAATCTCAGAAAGGCTGCATGTCCGGGCTTCATTTTAAAATGTCGAGCTCAGCCCAACTTTATGGAAATGACTGCATGCAACTCAAGGATATTATCCAATCAAAGCAGACACTGTTCTCCTATGTCATTTCATTTGATAACCATCGGAAGTTTCTCCTTAAGTATGCACTTCTACATGACCAAATTGCTAATCATAAAGTGGACAG
>JBAMYA010000977.1:0-18495 GCA_037176975.1 Arrhamphus sclerolepis | reverse complement strand
ACTAGACTACACACAACAGGTACACACCTGGAACTAGACTACACACAACAGGTACACACCTGGAACTAGACTACACACAACAGGTACACACCTGGAACTAGACTACACAACAGGTACACACCTGGAACTAAAGTACACACAACAGGTACACACCTGGAACTAGACTACACACAACAGTTACACACCTGGAACTAGACTACACACAACAGTTACACACCTGGAACTAAAGTACACACAACAGGTACACACCTGGAATAAAACAACAGAAGATTTAAGGTTTTCATTGTCATGTACAGTAAACTGGTTATACTGGGCGATTATCAGTGTTTCCATTTTGCCAGAGTTCAGGAGGACATTTAGCCATTTGTTGATGGCAGTCAAGCAGGAAGTTAAATTATCTAGTTTATGTAGGAGCAGCAGAGCTGGACATGGTCAGCATAAAGGTGATAAGAGACGTCACTGAACTCACTGATTTTCTGTCCAAAAGGAGTCATGTAGAGCAGGAAATGAAAACTGACAAGTACTGATGCTTGTGGGACCCCACAGGCCAGAACTGAGGGGTCAGATAAAAACTGGTTAATATGGACCAAAAAGCTCCTGTCAGTCAGATTATACTTAAGCTAATCAAAGACAGTCCCAGTAATCCCAAAATTGTCTGTGAGTCTATTTAACAAGATTTTACGATCCACCGTGTTAAATGCAGCGGTGAGGTCCAGCAGTACCAGGACCGTAAGCTGACCAAAGTCTCCGCCATCAGGACATCACTAGAAACTGTCGTTAAGGCCGTCTCAGTGGAGTGTTTTTTACGGAAGCCTGATTGGAAGGTGTTGAAGGAAGAATTATCATTCATAAAATCATTTCATTGTTTGGCTACTTCCTTTTCCAGAATTTTTGTTATAAAAGGGAGCTTTGAAACGGACCTATACTTTTTTTAAATCAGCAGGATCCAAGTTTGATTTCTTTAATTTAGGTTCAACTGCTGCCTGTTTGAAGGAAACTGGGACGACACCAGTTTGAAGAGATTTATTTATAATCTCTACAATGCAGAGGCCAATGGAGCTAAAAGTTTTAAGAAACGGTGATGTTGGGTATTTGTCCAGAGGGCTAAAGGACAGTGCCATGGTAGCCATCGTTGGAGAGTGGAGTGGAGAGACAGGAATAGGGAGAGGTTTGTTAACTCGATTTGAGTTATAAAAACTCACATGGAAGTCGATCAGGGTTTAAAATGGGTAAATAAAAGATAATGATGATAGTACTTAAAAACACCAGCAAAAAGGATGGAGGCACAGTGCCAAAGTTAAAGTATACTGGGAAGAACCCTGCACCTGTCGGTGACCTTGCACCAAATAAAAGTGAATCGTCAGATACCAATAACATGTCAAACCTTCCATTCCATATGTTGAGGAAAAAAGTAAATTCTCGTTGGTCTTCATACATCAGAGATGGGTAGATGGAACTGTACCTTTAAAATAAATACGAAACATTATAAAAGTGTGAGATAGATATGTGAGGGTCCCGCAGGGTTCGATTCAGGGGCCTCTTTTACTTTCATTTTACTTGCTTCCACTGGGGTCTGTAATAAGGAAGCATGGTCTTTCCTTTCATTGTTATCCTGATGATTTTCAGATTTATCTGCCTCTGAAACGGCTCTTTCTTTATCAATCTGTTGAAATGTCTGGACGACATTAAGGCCTGGATGGCTTCAGAAGTGTTAATGAGGATAAAACTGAAGGGATTTTGTTCAGCCCGAGTTCTATGTCAGGATCTGTCCCTGTGAGTCTTGGCTTCCTTGACCACATCTTATACAGTCTGCAGTTACAAATCTGGGGATGATTTTGGACTCCGACTTTAGGTCAGCTTTGTTTTAAAGAAGAGTTTCTTCCAGTTGAGGCAGATAGCTAAACTTAAGCCTGTCTTAGCCAGACCTGACCTTGAGAAAATACTTCATGCCTTCATTCCAACCAGACTAGATAACTGGAACACCTCTATGTTGGGGTTAGTCAGGTCTCCCTTTCACGTTTGCAGCTTGTTCAAAGTGCTGCAGCGTTTTGAACCCGTAGGTTTGCACAACACATTTCATCAGTTTTGCACAGTTTTGCACCTGTACTGGCTCAGTGTCTGTCATAGAATAGATTTTTAAATTCTTTTGATGATTTATAAATGACATGGGCTTGCACCCCCGTATCTCTCTGACCTACTGACCCTGTGGTCCTTCCCAGGCACCGAGATCATCTGATCAGCTGCTTTGTTCATCCCCAAAACTACGATGAAGCTCAGAGGAGATCAGGCATTTTTGGCTGTGGCTAAACTTTGGAACAACCTGCCCTCTGACATCAGACAGAAACCTTGGCTTCCACTTTTAAATCTCTTTTAAAAACACATCTGTTTTAAGTGGCTTTTAATACAGCTTGAGCTGCTGTTTTTTTTCTGATAATTCTACTCAACTTGTTTTCTGTTTGCTGTTTAATATCTGTATTTTATTGTTTTATGGTACGATGGTTGGTTTAAATTGTGAAGCACCTTGGTCAACTACTGTTGTTTTAAACGTGCTATACAAATAAATTTGGCATTGACATTGACATGTAGGAGTACTATTGATGACAGGGGAGAAAGTAAGCCAGTGCAGTACTGCGTACCACTAAAAGATTCAGTTGTAGTACACAGTACCAGGAAGATGGGAGAGCGGCTGCCTGCTATGAAGCCCTCATTCAGAACCAGTCAGAGCCACAGTCTGGGTCAGAAAATAGATCCACTAGCAATATGCAGTCTTGAAAACTACTTTGTCCATTTAAAAATTCCTTTTAACTCCTTCTGGATCGTTTCTGAAGTGTCTGTGCTGTGTTTCAGTTCATGCTGGGTGGAGCCTTGGCCGGGCATCTCCCTCTCTTCTGCTTCTCTCCCCCTCCCCTTGGTGAGAGCCTGGTGGCCTCCTCTGCGCTCAGCCTTCGAAACGTGTATCACACATTAATATCTTTACATTCATTGTAAAATGTCCCAATTAAAATCAGTAGGACATGAAGCAGTTGTGTTTCGTGTTATTTACGGTGCAGAACAGTTTGGAAAAGAAACTGCTTATGAGCTAACGACTGTGGATTTCACTCAGCAGTACATGAGGTTGCATGTGCGTCTAGTTCTGAAACACAGCGGTTGCTATGGGGATCAGTGCGTTTGATTTAATGCACTGGGACATTTTCCACAGTTTGAGGTTTTGCTTGTGACCTCATGATCTGTTGTTAGAGACTTACAAATAGTTTAGTTTACTGTCATGTGCCTACTCCACAGGCCTACAGGTAGCCTACAGTAAAATATTGAAATGTTTTTATTTGTTTGGGTGTTGACTTTGCTATTTTAAAATGCCTGAAATGAGAGAGAGAGAGAGAGAGAGAGAAGGTTTTTGTAATAGTACCGGCAAGAATCTTAAAACTACTTTCACCCCTGATTGATGGTGAGATATTTGGGAGGAAGGATCCAAGACCCCCATCACCTCCATCTTTAGGTTTTTTACCTCAACAAATCTCTCCCTTAAAATGACGATAAAGTGTATCTGCTAGTGGAGGAAAGACTCTCTTCTGAACTTTCTTCTCGTCCCTCATCATCTGTCTTTTGGTCTTACCCTGTTGCACCTCAGGCTGGCTCACCTCCACCTGAATCTTCTCTGCTAACTTCCTGATATCCTGATGTTTTTCCTGAGTTAAATCAATGCTCTCGAAAGTCGAGACATCCTGACGCTGTTGTAATCGATGTTCCTCAGTGTCTCGACTGAAACTGTGGGGCTCTGCAAGATCTTCCTCACTCTTATTTATATCTTTTTGGCTGTATATGGAGGCTACAGACCTCGTACATGAGCCGCTTGCTCTAACTGCTTGCTCCAACTTCACCACCCAGTGGTCCTTTCCTCACTCTGCTAATGTAGCATGACACATTGTACTGAAAAGTGGTACTCGCCAGAAAAGACAGTTTCTTCAAGTCATCCCGCTGTACATTGTTTTTGTCAGTTGGTGGTGGCGTCGCAAACAAGTGGGTTGCCTTTGGTGGTGTGGCGATGTATTTTTGTGTTTCTTTTAGCTTTTTTTCTTTTATCAGAACTGCTAGCATAACTTTGCTTCATATTTACTAGAATGTGTCCTGCTGGTCTCTCGCTTATAAACCTCTACACAGGTCCTGGTTGAATGTTTCGTGATCATGGAATAGTCCATTGTCGCGTGAAATTGAGGAGGGATGCTGAGACATATACTATTTTATAAATGAGGTATTCTGATTCTTGTTTGTTTGTTTGATAGTGACAACTGATTGGGGGCGATAACGGTCAGGGGCCCCAGGCAATGCCTGCCTTGCCTTAAAGGTAGGTTCGTTGGTGAATCTACCACTGCTGTGTTTTAGGCTATGATGGAACTTCTTTTTTAACCTCCAATGACCTTCTCTAGTCTGAGAAAACTGAAATCGTTCTGTGTGAACCCGACATTAGACTGTTAAACTTTCATATGGCAGTTACAAGACTGTCAACTTAAATGTTTTTCTTCTGTTGACGTACACCAACAGCCACCATTTTATTTCATTGTCTTGTGAAAAAGAAAAAAAACACCTTGTGGTTGTTGAGATACAAATGTTAAATTAGCTCTTAAATTAGCTCATTTTAAAGCAACACCACGTAAGATTGTGCTCTTTAGCGTCCTCTCTGGTTGAGACTCACAATTATCTGTTATATTATTGTTGCCTCATCTCCCAGCTTCTATTACAAAATAAACTATGAACCAGTGAGCAATCAAAGAGCTTTAGTAGTACAACCTGATGTCAACCAGACTTAAAGGACATGGAAGGAAAAAAAAAGTTTGACTTGCTAATCCAATAGCAGCAAGCTTGGCTAGCAGCCTTGCTCATGCCAGGAGTTTAGTGTGGTTCGATACTGACTCGTGTCTGAATCTTACTGATCGTTGTATCCCTTTCTGATAAAACCGTCTTCTCTTTGTGTGCTGCCACTGCTATGACGTCCATGGTGATCATACACGTTAGATGGGTTCATCTTACAGTTAGCGCCTTGCTAAATCCTAACTGGCTATATCAGTCAGGTTGAGTACTAATTGTCTTAATTTCTCTCTCCAGACTTCCAACATCAAGACAGCTATGAAGAAAGGGAAGTTCTTGCAGACTGGGAGAGGACCTCCATCCTGGACCAGGAGAATCCAGAACCTCCACAGATTAAAGAGGAACAAGTGGAGCTCTGCATCGTTGAAGAGGAAGAGCAGCTGGACCTGAAGCAGGAAGCTGATCCCTTCACTGTGACGCCGTCTTACGAGAGGAGCAACTATGGTGAACTAGATCCCATCAACGACCAACTAATTTCTCTGATCTCCCCTGTGGAGAGCCAAGATCCAGAGGACAGCGACCTCAGAGACTTGGAATCAACTAGGAATCAAGACTTGTACCAAAATAACAACCTACATGGTGCTCCCACGTCAGAGAGTCGGTGCAAGAGCACTAAAAAGTCTGTGAAATGTGATGTTTGTGGGAAAGCCTTTACGCAAAGATACAACATGATGACGCATCGAAGAATCCACACGGGCGAGAGGCCGTATTCCTGTAAAATCTGTGGGAAGACCTTCATGAGAAGCGATGAACTATCGGTCCACTTCAGAACTCACACTGGTCAGAAACCATACTCGTGTAAAATCTGTGGTAAAAGATTCACTCAGCGAGGCAACCTGACGTTCCACATGAGGATCCATGCCGGTGAGAAGCCGTTCACCTGCAGCACCTGCGGAAAGAGCTTCGTCTCCAAGGGTCAGCTGACCATCCACATCCGGACCCACACGGGCGAGAAGCCGTACTGCTGCAACATCTGCGGCAAGCGCTTCACGCAGAGTGGTAGCCTGAGTGCCCACATCCGAGCCCACACCGGGGAGAGGCCGTATGTCTGCAAGACGTGTGGACGAAGTTTCACCAGGAGCGACGAGTTGCTGGTCCACGTCAGGATCCACACGGGCGAGAAACCATACCCTTGCAAAATGTGTGGCAAGAACTTTGCCAAAAGCTACCAACTCACCGCCCACAAGAGAACGCACACGGGTGAGAAGCCGTACTCGTGCAACACGTGCGGAAAGCGCTTTGCCGAAAACCGTGGTTTGACTGCCCACATACGAACTCACACGGGGGAAAGGCCGTACTCCTGCACGGTTTGTGATAAAACTTTCACCGAGAATCACAACCTGACCGCCCACATGAGGACTCACACGGGGGAGAAGCCCTACTCATGTAGCGTCTGTGGGAAGCGCTTCACCGAAAACCGCACACTGACCGTCCATTTCAGGACTCACACGGGCGAGAGGCCGTATTCCTGCAAAATATGTGGCAAAAGTTTCACCCAAAGTGGAAAACTGAGCATCCACGTGAGGAAGCACGCGTCCGAGAAGCCTCAGGTCAAAGAGGAAGTGGACGAACACGTCCAGACCCATCAGCTCTGAAGTAGGGACGATGATGCTCTCAGATGGGGAGATTGATTTATGGGTGGTTTTCCCGTAGGAGGAACCTGAGTTAGAGTTGCAGGTTGTCTCCATTACCAGGAACAGACCTACCACCCCCCGTTCTACAGGGCCAAAACAAGTGCATGCCTTGAGTGGGAACGTCAACACGGTCCTTAAAAAACCCGCTGGATAAGGTGTGTCTTTGACTGCAAACGGTATGTCCTTCAGTCTTGCAGACTGAGTCTTTTCTTCATTGAATATAAGACCAGAGTCTTATAACGTTCTAGAACAGGGGTTCCCAACTCCAGGCCTCTAAGGACCGCTCTCCTGCATGTCTTTAATGTTCCGCTGTCACGACACACCTGATTCAAATGAATGGACCACCATCAGCTTGTAATCCAGGTTTGTATCAGGTGTGTTGTGGCAGGGAAACCTGCAGAACATGCAGGACAGAAGCTGGGCAGCAGCTGAGCAGGAGCTGGGCAGCAGCTGGGCAGGAGCTGGGCAGCAGCTGGGCAGCAGCTGGGCAGGAGCTGAGCAGGAGCTGAGCAGGAGCTGGGCAGGAGCTGGGCAGGAGCTGGGCAGCAGCTGAGCAGGAGCTGGGAACCCCTGTTCTAGAACCTTGGCAGCTGAAAGAGACAGTGAGACCTGAAACAATTCCAGCATCCTAAGTTTTACCCTGGACCTCGGTTAGCGCAAACCCTGCATAAAAACATGATAATATTTCCATCCCATCACAACCAGTTGAGGTTGTACTGTCAGAGTCTCTTTGTGTGATGTTGAACCAAGTTCTTCCTGGCGTGCTTCTCTTCAATAAACTCTGTAATGTCCTAATGGGGCAAAAGCTCAATTGCATTTCTACTCGAGTGGAGTCAATAATCGAGGCCTAGATGGCATCCAGGTGGCGTACCAATGTCACATGGTGCTGATGAAGCAGCCGCAGTGGAACGTCTGGAGAGAAGTTCAGAGCTGATTCCAGACATTTGCTGGAGGATTTTAATTCAATATAAAGACCTGTCAATCTGTTTAGCGATGGTACTTCTCACGCCTTAAGTGGAAACCTGCCTTATGCTTCTACATAGCGAGTACGGACATAGCCTAAGTATGGTTGCTGTTATTTGTTTGTGTTGCTCTGTAATTGCACCCCCAAAACTCTAGGTGCTCACTCTGGGCGGTGAGAGCCTTCTGTCGTTTACTGTTTCCGGTCTCCGTGTGGGTAGTTCTTGCAGGCTACTCACCGCCGACAACATTTTGGTAAAAACTGCGGCAGTTTATAGATGCGGTTTCAAAAACCATTAAAGTTATAACATAACATCTATCTAGAGCATCAAGCTCTAAGGGAAGGTGGCTCAGCTGGTAGAGTGTTCAGCCATGAACCTGAAGGTTGGTGGTTCGAGCCCTAGTTCTCCTGTGCCTACTGAAGTGTCCTTGGGCAAGACACTAACCCCCCCAGTTGCTCCTGGTTGTCTGGCCAGCACCGTTGTATGGCAGCTCCGCTGACAGCCGGTGTGCAAACATTTGTGTGAATGGGTGAAGGTCTACAGTGTAAAGCACTCTGGTGCTGTAGAAATACAGTTGAAAAGTGCTATATAAGTGTTAGCCATTTACCATTTAGAACATCCAGCTAGGATGTATATCAGAGAGCAATATAGTTGACAGCTTACGAGATTAGTCAGCTAGGCCCCTAAATTGCGCATCGAGTCTTTTAAATCATCAAAGCCAGCAGCAATTATTGTCAACGGAAGAATTTCTTGTTTCTCTCTGTGTTTCTGTGAATGTACTAAATTCCAACTCTTCGTGAGGTTTGCAGCCATCTTTGTGTCTCTGTTACAACACCAGTTCACACAGAACTGGTTAACCCTGTGACTACCTCCTAATGCCGTACATGGAAGTGATGCGTTTCCACGCCTGTACCAATCAATAAAGGCTTTACAGTGGCACGTGTGTGTGTGTGTACAGTGTATTTATGTGTATGTATATATGTGTGTGTGTATGTATACATATGTGTGGAACCTCAGAATATTTGTACACTGTACTTTCAGCACAACCAACCATTTTAACTTAAGACCATGGCAGGAAAGTTCACCAGAACTGTTAAGTAATTGCTCTCTGGGCCGGCGTCAGTTTGTGAGGTGATGGACCATCGCTCCAGGGTATAGACTTAAACCTGCAGAGACGTAAACGGGGAGGGAGACTGACAGCTGTCTCCAATGTTTTTTTTTTTTTTTTTTACCTTTGTGAATGATCACATTAATCTTTTTAACACTAAAAATAGTTCAGTGTGAAACTAACATTAAATCCTATAGAAACAGTGAGGGGGTACTTAGGGTTACCTGTATGTTGTTTTTTTTTTGTTTGTTTTTGTTGTTTTGTTTTTAGCTGTTTTAAATAGCACACAGCCTGAGGTAAACTCGCCTAAAACTACAACCCCTTCTCTTAAGTTATTAATATCATAATTAAAAGGAAAGAAAACAAATTCCCTGACTGAAAAAAAGGGTTTTAACGTTTTTATTCAGGTTTTTTGATTGAAGCTTTTATTGTGAAGCGGCCCGCAGGAAGTGACGTGCCCCTCTTTAACGGACCACCGGAGCCGCCTGTCATAGAAGTACCGGACCGAACCGACCTTCATCCAGTTGCAACATGGGCCCAACAGGTGAGTGTGGCGGGGCGGGGCGGCGCTTCTATGACGCGACCGGGGTGGTTTACCGTAGAGTCGGTTACGCGGCTGCTCACGCGCACGTTTCAGCCGCGTTAGCTGCGTGCTAACTACCGGCTAGCCCGCTCCTACCTGGACAGGTGGTTCCGGCTCACCTGAGCGGGGCGGAGGCGGGAAGAGACGGGGAGGGGGTTAGTTGCTGAACAGAGCTGAGAAGGGCGGTACTTGTGATAGATGTGGGTTCGATTCCGTCCAGAACCGCTGGGGTTAGCTGGAGGAGCTAACAATGAAGCATCCTGGACCGCTGCAGGCCGGTTCTGAAGGTTCTAAAGGTTTTGAAGGTTATGGTGGTTCTGCAGGTTCAAATGGTTTTGGTGGCTGTCAAGGTTCAGGAGAACCCGGAGGTTCTGGTGGTTCTAGAGGTCTAGGAGATCTGGAGCTTCTGGAGAACCTAGAGAGTCTGAAAGTTATGGAAAACCCGTTGGTCGTAAATCTCCTGGATGTTCTTGTGTTCCTGGAGGTCCTTGAGAACCTTGAACCTCTTAAGATTCTAAAGGTTCTGGAGGTTCCAAAGGTCCTGGAGAACCTGGTGGTTGTGGACATTCTGGTGGTACTGGAGGTTTTGAAGGTTCTGGATAACATGTTGGACCTAAAGGTCCTGGATGTTCTGGAGGTCCCAGAGAACCTAGATGTTTTGGAGAGCCTAAAGGTCCTGAGGTTTTTGGAGAACCTGTTTAGTTTAGTAAGGTTATGGTGCTTCTAAAAGTTATGGTAGTTTTGAAGGTTCTGAATGTTCTGGAGGTCCTGGAGAACCCTGGGGTTCTGATGGTTCTGGAGAACCTAGTGGTTCTGTAGATCTTAGACCTCCTCCCAGAAATAAACTCAAATCATTTTCTGTTTCTGAGAATAAAAACCTGTTTTTATTCTCAGAGGAAACTGAATCTACCAGTACTTCAATAGAGCCGGTGATCAGTTCTAGATCTGATTATTGATTTAAAGATGGATTTGTTTATAGATATTGATCTTTTCTTTGTTTGATTATTGGTATCAGCCTTTACATGAAGGTAGATTTGTGTCTTACTCAGTCAGGGGGAAAAAAAGGTGTTCAAATGCAAAAAATAAATAGATAAATTGAGACCCAAACTTTGCTTGTTTTGCTTGGAGATTCCGAATTGAACATTCAGCACAGGAAACTGAAGGTTTAAGAGACAAACGTCTTTGTAGGCGCCTGGTCATTGGGATGTTCTCTGAACGTAGATCAACAGTAGAATAAATAAGTTAGTCGGGCTCTGCAGAAGAAGCTAAGTAAAGCACTGTTCACATATTGCTTTGCATTCAAACACTTTTATCTTTGATTGAAAATGGTTTGGTTTTTGTTGAAGTGAAGGTTTTTATTTATTTTATTTTTTTAAATATCTGTTTTGACTGAAGCAACCGTTTTTTTCTGATTGAATAAAGAAGACACAAATCTACCTTCATACCCTTGACCCATAAATATTTAATTTTATTTTCCTTTTCTCAGCACATATCAGCATGTGGACGTTTTCTTCGGCAGAGTGAAAGCACAGATGTTGTTGGTGTTATTTTTGTTCTTCTCTTCCTCATTAATAGATAAATAAAAACTTGGAAGACCAACAGAGACCTTTCAGCTGACCTTATTACATGCTGCCGTTTGACATGAACACTCCGTCCTGTCCCATCCTGTCCTCACCTCTCCTACTGTTCCTTGCTTCGTCCTCACCTGTCCTGTCTTCTGTTGTCCTTGCTCCGTCCTCACCTGTCCTGTCTTCTATTGTCCTTGCTTCGTCCTCACCTGTCCTGTCTTCTGTTGTCCTTGCTTCGTCCTCACCTGTCCTGTCTTCTATTGTCCTTGCTTCGTCCTCACCTGTCCTGTCTTCTATTGTCCTTGCTTCGTCCTCACCTGTCCTGTCTTATCAACCCTGCTACTGCTGCTCGTTTCTCTGCTGCATTTAAAAGTGCCGCTGAGGCTCAAGCACTCGTTTGTTTTGATACTGAATGACTAACCTCTGCTTTTTATTCTACCTGTGAAAACATCCTGGACAGTGTTGCACCTTTTAAAAGGCTGCGCCCTAAAACAAAAACAGAGTCATGGCTAACTGACACTTCCTGCTCAATCAGGCGAGAGTGTCGGAGGGCAGAACGCAGGTGGAAAAAAGATAGCTTACATGTATCTTTTGACATTTTACAGGAAACATGGCTCAGATATCAAAAAACTGTTAAATCTGAAAAAGCAAAATATTTTTCTGATATTGTTGCACACAGTTGTAACAAACCACATGTTCTCTTTAATACTATCAACTCTGCTGTCAGTAACCACCAGCCTGTTGAGTTGGACACCTCCTCCGTCAGGTGAAAACCTCCAGCAGTTCTTCATTTCCAGCATCAGAGCTCTTTAACTCCTCCCTCTACTGACCCTTCTATCTCTGTCACCTGCCCTGTGACTTTTACTCAGTTCCAGCCAGTATCTCTCTCCGCTTTAAGCAAGTTTGTTGGCCAAATGAAAACTTCATCTGGTCCAACAGATCGTGTTCCTTCACTCCCATTAAACAGACTATTGAGACCACAGGTCCCAGCATTTTAGCAACTATGAACAGGAGACTCGCCTCTGGTGTCGTGTCTAAGATATTTAAGCTTGATGTTGTTCAGCCGTTGATTAAAAAAAATAATTTAGACACTTCAGTACTTTCCAACTACAGACCTATTTCAAAACTTCCATTTTTATCCAAGATTCTGCAGAAACTTGTGCTTCAACAACTGCAGTCTTTTCTAGATACACATGGTATCCTGGAACCGCTCCAATCTGGTTTTAAAGGCCTCCACAGCACTGAATCAGCGCTACTCAAGGTTTTTAATGATTTGTTGTCCATCACTGGCTGAGATTCTGCCATCTTGATCCTCCTTGATCTTACAGCAGCTTTTGACACTGTAGATCTGACATATTAATCTCCTGTCTGGAACACTGTTGGCATCAGAGGCACTCCTCTGAAATGGTTTAGATCGTACCTAGCAGACGGAAGTTTTTCTGTCTGCCTGCAGGGGTCGGTATCCTCCTCTCCTCCCCTCCCTTTTGGAGTTCCTCAAGGGTCTATTCAGGGGCCTAAACTCTTTTCCCTGCAAATCTACATGCCCTTAAAACACAACGACTCCCACTCTTTTAAATGTTTACTAGACTGTAGTGGTGCAACGGATCGCGGTTGATCCGTGATCCAAACCGTAGAGAGGGATCGGTACGGATCACGGATCAACCGCGCGTGATTCGAATACTTAAATGGGACTTGCTGGGATAATTATTATACAACAAAACAGCGTTTTTCACGTGCGACAAAACAGCGTTTTTTAAGCGCGTTACAGAGCGACAAATGGGCTTTTTTACACGTGTTAAAGGGTAACAAAATAACATTTTTAACAAATGTTTAAAGTGCAACAAATAGGCATTTATAACACATGTTAAATTGTCACAAAACAGCGTATTTTGGGCATGTTGAAGCGCGACAAAACATAATGGGCACCTCAGATGGCAATATCCCGCTTATACCATTGTTTTTTATGAAAGAAATAAATATTAAATCAATTATTAAAATATTAATGTTGTTTTTACCGTTAAGTTATTCACAAGAAGCAGCTGAGTGGACTATTTAATATCTCTTGTTGTGACGTGTTGCCAAGGTAACCGGTTCTGGTGACAGAACCTGCAGCTGGTCAGTCAGATGTTAACGTCCTGTTACTTATACAAAGTATCATTTCAGAGGGCAAGTGCACCTCTTATGTGCATCCAGAGGATGCAAAATTTTGTTTTAAAGAATCAAAGTCCACCGACAGTTTCCTAAATTGTTTTTATTGCCAGAAATATGATCCACCATTCACTCTGATGGTCATTAAATGTGTATCAAGCAAGAAAGTCTACCCTAAATCGTTTTTATAAATATTATCCCCCATTCACTCTGTATCAAGTAAGTAAGTAAGTAAGGTCAGCAATACAGAAAGACCTGCAACAAACTATTTAAAATTAAATGCAACATTGCTGTTGATCGTGAAATTTGATAGAGATGCTGGCATGTCCATCATAGTGGCTGAAGGTCGGAGGTTTAATGTTTGTGGACCTTGACTACTGCTGGTTGGGGCGTTGCAGGATTACAAAATGTTGCTCCATCCTCATCTGTTACCATGGTTACCAACTTGCTTGAACCAGTGCCATAATTTAGAACAATCAAGGCTTTTTAACGGACACCCTGCAGCCAATCAGAATCTTTTTTTTTTTTTGTTTTGTTTTTTGCTGATCCAAATATTGATCCGATCTGTTACTCAAAACCATGATCCGATCCGAACCGTGAGTTTTTTTGATCCTTTGCACCCCTATTAGACTGTCTGGAGGACATCAAAGCCTGGACCCCCTTTTTAAACTTTAATGAAAATAAAACTGAGGTCCTCGTCTTTCATTCCAGTGCTGCCTGGGGCTCATTTGTATATCTAGGCCCCCCTGGTCCGCATGTCAAAGACTCTACCAAAACCCTTGGTGTGACTCTGGATTCTAGCTTTAAAATGTTAAATCCAGTTTTTTCCAGCTGAGGCTTTTATCCAAGGTTAAATCCTTTTTATCTTTTAAAAACTTTGAGAAAGTTATACATGCCTTTATTTTGTCCCACCTAGACTACATCAGTGCTCTGTACGCAGGCGTCAGCTGCTCCTCCCGTCTTCAGCTGGTTCAGACTCCTAACCAGAACCTGAAGGCGGGACCATATTCCACTTGTGCTTGCAGCTCTTCACTGGCTCCCTGTTCGTTATAGGATGAACTTTAAAATTCTTTTGTTTTAAATCTGTACATGGTCTTGCACCTTCGTACCTGTCAGGTCTTTTAAAAGTTCATCTACCATCCAGGGCTCGTAGGTCAGCCCACCAACTCCGCCTGATAGCTCCTCCCTCCAGGCTGAAGAGCAGGTCTGACCAGGCCTTTGCAGTGATTGGTCCTCAGCTCTGAACGAGCTGCCACTGCACGTACGCCTGGATCCTTCTCTGATGTTTTTAAATCTCATCTTAAAACTCATTTTTATTCACTAGCGTTTAACTCACCATGATTGTTTTATGCTTGTTCTTTGTTTCATGTTGTCCTGTTTTTGTTCTCATTTTCTCTTTTCACTTGTCCAGCTGTTGCTGTTTTTTAAAGTGCTTTATAAATAAACGTGACTGATGAACGTGATACGTTGCAGTTGAAGCGGTTTAAGTGTCGGTGCTCTGAACCTGGCAGACCACGTCTGGGAAGGCCCCGGTCTTCCCCACAAGCCAACGGACGCTCAAAGAATCAAAAGGAAGCAAGTACGTCGTACCTGAGACGGACAAAACACACAATCATGATGTCATCTTAGAAATGAACAAAAACACAGTTTTAAAAAGCTTTCATTTGGGACATCTGTCCAACCAATGGAAATAACCGTGACTAACTGCCTGAGCGAGTTCAGACAAACCGTTTACTGTCTTCACCAAACCAGAAGTCGTTTTCAACTGCTGTTCTTCCTCAGCGATGAAGCTTCCTCAACATTCAGCTGAACACAGATGATGTCACGTTTCTGCTGCCCACTACCCACAAATCCCCCGTCTGCGCTATAAATATTAAACTAGACTTGGGCCATGTCCGTGTCCGAGTCTCTTCCCAGTGAGCACTCGTCACTGAATGAGAAGAGAAAGGGTGAGGAAGAAACCAGGCATCTGTTTTCCATCTTTCTGTCTTCTTACTTGTTTTCACCGTCTTGTCCTCCTGAATAACACGTCCCGGCCTCAGTGAGCTCCACAGGAGGATTCATGCAGAAGAAGAATCAGAACTCTCAGTTTGGCCTGTCAGAAACTTTCCAGATGATGCTTCAACTTGAGCATCAATTCATCTCCAACCCCAGCGTCAGGCCAAAGGGGAAAGCATGAATAAAACAAATCCTGACAGCAGAAAGAGCAGTTTCAGCCAAGGATTTCTGGCTTGCTGCTGTACGTCTGGTCATGAAGTCTTTTTCATTTCATCATCTTCAGAAATTCTGCATTTCTTCTTATTTTGATAAAACTCTTCTCATTCAAATATTGGATTTCTGCTGGTAAGGATGGGTAACTATGACAACAGGTGCACGCAGGTGTTTGACCTTTTCAAGGACCAAGTAAAGCGCCAAACCTCAGCCCAGATGAAGATGATGAGGAAACCACGTCTTCACTTGCTCTGTCTGATCAATCACAACGGGCAAATAAAGAATGTAAAATCACCAATATAATCCACGATATCAACGTGTTGATGATGAAAACGTGGCCACAGCAGCATATTCTGGACTTCAACACCTCTGTGCACACTTCAGACCATCTGAGAAGAGAGTGACTGCAGGCCAGTAACCAGGGGCTGCTGTAGTGCTCTTAAGCAGAGCATTTTCCTGTGAAGGAGCATCTTTGTACCTGGATATTGGATCAACTGGCTTGAACACCTGCGTTACCTGCCAATACTGCACGTGACATCATCAGCTAGGTTGCTGCTATCGTAGCATGTGAACGGAGCTGAGCGCTCAGAATTTCTGCTCTCCGCTCACGTAGGTGTTCGTTCATTCGCTCAAAGTCACATCAGAACGCTTCGCTCAATTTCGTTCCCGCTCATCTAAAATTTCAGCCGCTCCGGTTAAATTGCTCCGTATTTAAAAAAGGGAGCAACTCCTGCGTGCATGTAGCAGGTTTGTTGTGTGACTGGTGCGGAAAAAAACCTGCTTCATTTTTACTCTGTGGGGCCGTGGATTTGTGCTCAAGACTGGTGGTGTGAGTGGTACTGGAGCAAACTGGAGCAAACTGGAGCAAACTAGAGTGACCTGGAGCGAACTGGAACAAACCAGAGCGGCACAGGCCTTTGGATAAAAACTTGCTCCGACTATATTTGGAATGCTCCGCTCATATGCTCTGCTGCGAGGCTACAAACACGACATACCGACTCCAACCAAACCTTTCTCTGTGACTTTTGCTTGGATTTATCTTCCCATCCCAACGATTTATCCCATTAGAACATGACTGTACAGCAGGGGTGGTGCCGAACCCGAATACGATATTTGGAAAGGCACAAATAATTTGTTTTTTACG
Source organism: Arrhamphus sclerolepis (assembly GCA_037176975.1). Taxonomy (NCBI): domain Eukaryota; kingdom Metazoa; phylum Chordata; class Actinopteri; order Beloniformes; family Hemiramphidae; genus Arrhamphus; species Arrhamphus sclerolepis. The sequence continues at coordinate 2,274 of JBAMYA010000977.1, read as the reverse complement.
AATACTTATTTCAAACAAATATTTAAAAAAAATATTTGTATTCGGGAACAAGAAAAACTTTCTATCCAAAGCTGCGTTTCCTCATGAGACCACAGTGTCCAGATGAGTGAGTGACGTTCAGGAGTCGAGGGAGTGAAAGAGGTGATTGACAGGCTGCTGCACACAGCAACAGAGGAAAAAAACACTAAACTGCATTACTGTTATTGTTGAATAAATATTTGTACCTTAACTGGATTCCAGAGGCAGTTTATAACTTTCAGGAAGCGGAGTTTGATCAGGAGATTATTCCTTAACGCTGCATCATTGACGTCTGCAGTCGGTTTATGTAGCTCTGTTAGCTCGCTAATTTAGACAATAAGCTGTTGACAGTAACGTTAACGTAACGGAGCAACAGAGTAAACTTTTAAATGTCAGTGTTACGGGATTCGGGTTGTGCATTAAAAAAAATTGATGGCAAGCCGGGTTGTTGTTGTCGGTGGGCTTTTATTGTGACCCCCCTCCCTCACACACTCACTATTTACATATGTACAGGAGACAGTCCAATAGTTGGTCAGTCTGTAATCCAATAATCCATAATCAATACCTCACAATAACTCCACTCTCCACTTCCTCACAGTCTCTTCTGGCAGCGTGTTATATACTCCGTCATTTAGCCGCTTGAGTTGGCCGGCGGATGCGGCAACACACGGACATGAAAAGAGTAAGTAGTGGCGTCTTAAACTGTGTGCACCTGTTAATCTTACCTGTTAATCTTACCTGTTAATCTTACCTGTTAATCTTATGCATAAACGTCAGACGTTCTTTCTACGGTTTTATTGCCGTGTCCTGTGTTTAGCCTGCTCTCTGGAAGTGCTCCATCACAGTCATGCTGGGCTGACATTAGAAGACCTTGAAAAGATTTGGAAAAGACTCTTGGAAAACTGTCAGCTCACACCTAAAGACAAATTTTTACAGTTTGTAGTCTCAGACTGAGGTTTTACAAAGACTGGGCATGTTGAAGGGTCACTATTTACAAGACTACAACTAGATCCTTGTATTTTTCCCACCATGCATTTTTTCCCATCATGCTCTCAGTAGAAGCTTACAATATGGAGAAGAAGCAGCTTTTGGCTCCAACTCTAGTTTAAGGTGACTAAATTCTAAAAACCCACCAGAGGACATCCTACCTGCCTCTTGGAGACGCTGCAAAAATACTCAGACAGGCATTCTAAAATATTACAAAGTAGCTTTATAAACTACACATTTATTTAAAACATCCCTTTTTTTTGTCTGAAATTGAAAAAAAAAAATCTAAAATGTAAACATAAATAATGCCTCATGGATGAGGTTCATGGCTGGTGAGGCTCTGACTCCATCAGTCAGATTTACAGATGTACGAAGCCAACAGAGCAGATGATTCACCATCTGATCAGCAGGTTGGTTCATATGTGACATCAGCATCGTTTTTAAAGACTGTCCAGCGGCCTTTATTGGATAAAGGAAGAAAGAAAAAAAAAAAGGGCCAGACACAGGAGTTGAACCTGTAATCCTTTACATGAAGACCTGCTGATTTAACCACTGGACCATTAGAATACTGTCATGTGTTAATCTATGCATATATTTGAAGTAAAGCAAACAGATCAATAAATAAGTGTGTTAACGTAGTTTTAGATTGTCTGGACTAACATCAGAATAATGCCAGCGGCCCAGAGCAGCGCTTTATCAATGATCTGTAAAGCAGAGTAAAAGCTGGACGTTTTATGGACTTATATTTATTCTTGTTCTTGTTCTGACTGTCAGGTTCCTGTTTCCGCCTTCGTCAGAGTTCATTTATTGGTTGTTGATTGTGTTACGTAACTACGACTTGCGATAATATCAAACATGTTTGATATTGTCGCCAGCCAAAGACGAGGAAAGTAGCGCATGAAAACCAGCCCCAAAGCATGATGTTTCCACCCCCATGCTTCACAGCAGGTCTGGTGTTCTTTGGATGCAACTCAGCATTCTTTCTCCTCCAAATGTGACAAGTAGAGTTTTTACCAAAAAGTTCTATATTGGTTTCATCTGACCATATGACCTTCTCCCAGTCCTCTTCTGGATCATCCAGATGCTCTCTAGCAAACTTCAGACAGGACTGGACATACTCTGGCTTCAGCAGGGGGACACGTCTGGACTGCAGGATTTGAGTCCCTGGTGGTGTAGTGTGTTACTGATGGTGGCCTTTGTCACGTTGGTCCCAGCTCTCTGCAGGTCATTCACTAGGTCCCCCCATGTGGTTCTGGGATTTTTGCTCAC
>JBAMYA010000966.1:0-18499 GCA_037176975.1 Arrhamphus sclerolepis | reverse complement strand
AAATGGACAGATATTTTATTTATTAAAATAGGAAGCTGACTGGTGACAGAACACAATAAAATAACTGAATTGTTAGTATCAGTTAATATCAACAGTCCTGGACTAAAGTGTAGTTTTAGATCTACAACAGAGTTTGCCATGTTGTGTTTAATGTGTTGAATGTAATGGTTTGCTATTAGACATCGCAGTCAAAATCCAATAAAAAATACAAATGGTTGTGTTTGTGTCCCAGGAGCATCTAATTTTAAAGCATGAGTGGATAAACCACAGAGGAAGTCAGCGACACAAACAGGATGATGGTCCTGACACATGTGATGATTAAAATATTTCACTAAAGTCAGAACAGTTGTTGTCATGCAGCATGTCCTCCAGGAAGTTGTAAAGGTCTGAATTCATAAGAGATGAAACAGGCTTCTACAACAACACATATTTAAGGTTGCAAAGAAAAGCCAAGCACAGAGACGGCATCTTCACAAGAATAATTGCATGTGGTCTGTAAATGATGCGACTATGCTTTCTGCAACCGGCAGAAGTAAAAGAACAAAACTATGTTTGATTTTCACCATTTTTCATGGTAAAGAGTTATAATTCATGTCTGTATCCTCAATGTAGGCATGAAATGAACATCATTAGACATGGTAATGGGTAAGAGTCTCTTTCATATGGCTATACTTTCATACTGCAATTCAACTCTAATTTAGCTCTGCTAATGACGCGCTAACAGCTGAGTTTTGAGAATTGAGAAAGCATGTAATTCTACGTAACTGATTTGGCATTTATGCAATCATCTGATCCCATTTATTCGCTGATGATCCTCTTCATGGCTCAGAGAGACAGTGAACACCTGCACATTGTTAAGACGGAATCATGATATTTACCATACATGACCAAAGTGCACTTACATGACTGTAAAAACATGTAAACCCAGTATGAAAGGTTGGGAGACTACGTGTTTTTATATTGACAAGTTATGGAGATCACATGCAAAGGTTACGGCACCTCCTTCATGTTTTCTGGCTTCCTCCAGATCACCAAAGCATGAAGACATGCAGAATTAGAGGCTAGATTAGAAACATGTGGGACTGACCTGGAAGATAGATGACATGTGCTCAGTGAGATCGTCCATTTTCCTCTTGGACTGCAGCTTGAACACCTCTAGGGACCCTCAGTAAGAGTGGACTGGAATAGGAGTATATTTGACTTAAGAGCGGAAAACCGAAGCTCCCCCAGAAAAACCTTCTTTATGTCTTTACATTAGCTTAAATCTACTCTTTTTGCTGATTATCTTCATAAAAAAACTTCTGAAGCCACATCTTGGTTTCATATCTGCAAGCATATCATGTAAAGTTTATGGCCTTTTCACTGTCCAGGGACCCAAACCACTGCGACATGGCTACTGAAGGTCTGGTATTATTTGGGTAAAATTAGATGAAAATGAAAAAAAAACTACAAAATACAATTCAGCCTTTTCTTGATTCTGTTAAATATTCTGTAAATGAAACAACAGAAAAAAAGGTGTGGAGAAAAATGATGTGACTATTAAATCTCCTAAATTAATATTTTGTCTGCAAAGACTGTCAACAAGCAAACTCTGCAGCTGTCAATGAGATTTATGCATTTCTATTTTAGTCCAGTCCTCCTCAGCAAACTGCTTTAGAGAGAGCTCGAGCAAGAGTTTGCACAATGCAGCACAATAATATGTTTTCCACATCTGTCCACAGATGTTCAACAGGACTAATATCACAGATCACATATGGTCATCTAAGTTTATTTATTTATTTTTAGTCAGTCATTTGTAAAGTTTTTCAGCTCTATGTTTTGGGTCATTTTCCTGATGGAGGACATGGGACACAGTCCAAGTTAGTGTGGGTGTTTGTGGTTGTCGAAATCTGGCGACCCTGAATGATGGACGGGTGGATGGATCTAATCACTTTCTTGGTACCCTTACATCTCAATCATTGAAGAAGAGTTTCATAAAATGAATATTTACAGTTGAGGTTTTATGGATAGTTTAAAAGGCTGAAGAGGAAATTTCTTAAAGAAACTTGAATTCAGATGCCTTATAGATTCAACAAGGTAACCCTGCTCAGTGGTACAGGACACCAGAAGCTATAAAAGCTCCATGAGGGCATTTATCTCACTGACACATTTATCACATGGGCACAATTGCTCGTTTCTGTCTCCTTTTAAAGGTGCTCTTCTTGAAAATGTAATATATGGCCTGAGAAAATCACCGTGTGTGATGCTTGACCAGCAGCAATAGACACCGCAACAGTCTGGATGTAAAATCTAATGTGGGGCTTTTCATCAATGTCATAGATTTTTTTTTTTTAATCTCAAGTAAATCAGACTGAAGTGGATTCTGATCTTATCTTTCTTTTTATTGTAGAGTTTTATAAATGAAGCATGTGGTTTAGTCAAACCTCGTTCTTTTTTTTCAGTCAGACAGTTACTCCATCCGTCCATCTCTCCATCCATTATCTATATCTGCTTATTCCTCATTAGGGATCTGCTGGAGCTTATCCCAGCTCTCTTCTGTCAAATGGCAGTAAATGGAAAGGTCACCAGTCCAACAAATGGTCCAACAATATTTCATGTGCACTAATATTTCTTTTAACACAAAGAGGTCATGACAGAAATATGAGGTGCACAGAAAAAAGTTATGGGGACAGAGCATCGTCACACTGGAAAATCTGTTGTGATAACTTTTTAAACACTGTATATGGAGCCCTCCCCTTTTTTTTAAAATCTCTTTTTAGAAAGGAAGCTGGTATTTGATTATTATTATTATTCTGACCTCTTGTGATCTTAATCAGGCTCGTTATGCCTCCAGCAGCAACAGTGTGGAACAAATGTCCTCATAGATTAATGACTTTATCGTTGACGAAGGTCGTGCAGAATAAAAACAAGACAGACTGTAGACTTTGATCCACATCATGAAGGAAGACATTTTGGTATTTAAAAAAAAAACAAAATCATGCCTTTGGATTCAAGACAAGTTAAAGCTGGGAAATGCAACAGCTGGAAGAAACTTTTTCATGAGGTCAGATTTATTCAAAACCTGGCTTGGTTCAGTTGTAGCTTTACAGTAGAAGAGAGGACGCTTCAGAAAGCAGACAACAGACTATTCCCCAGTCGCATTAGTCACTCATGGACAGAGAGGTATTTAGAGATCCGGGAGGAAAAGCCAGGAAAAAGCTCCCTGTGAAGTCTGACACAAGTTTACTGATCTGTGCACCTTTCTCCACCTTCACCTCTATTGTTACCAACATCTTTTTCCTTATTGTACTCAAACATCATTATTTTAATACTAAATGTTGAAAGTGTTGAAAACCTATGACAAGAAAAAAGAAAGAAAGAAAAGGTATCGACTTGATATTCTTAACCAAAATGCAATCATTACAAAAGCAATTTTATTTGAGCGGGAAATTTAATTTAATGTCTTTTAATTCATTAAAGATTGACACAGTTGCTGCTACAAGCAAAATTGTATTAATGAAACTATGGCTTTTTAAACGTTGTTTCAGACAGCTGACAGTTGAATACGTGAAAACTCAATCAATGTATCCTCGTGTTTTTCTTTTTGCCTCCGTACAGCGTTTAGCTGTTTAAACATGACGTGCAAAAAGCAGACTTCCAAATGTGAGGTTCATGAACTCACTTCCAGCTTTTCTGTTAAACTTAGATAAGGTTGCGAAACACTGAGACGAGTGTATTCCATAGCTTTCCCACATATATTAGCTTATTTTTCATTTCCCTGACTCATCAGAAACAGAAAAGGATCACTGAGTTCATGACCATGAAAGAACAATTCTTTTACAACAGTGGTTTTAGAGTTGCATAATTAGGAAAACTGTTGCAGGTTGTAAAAGTGAAGAAAAAAAAAAGTTTGTTCGTGTTCCAGCCAAGAACAACAGAGGAAGGAGAAGGACTGCACTGGAGCTGCGAAAGTGATCTCATGAATCTTTACTGACATTCAACGACATTCTTTTTTAGGAGCACTTTGACTCTGTATGCCAGTAAGACACACACCACTCCAGAAAGATGCTGGAAGTGAAAACAGCTGCTTTCACCAGCAAAGAAACTTTCTGAAACCTCAAAGATGGAATTTGGTGTAACTTTATATTTAAAATTTCAAATCCATCAGGCGCAAAATACAGATTTAAAGCAACCCCCCTCCCCCCACCTTTTTTTTTTTTTTTTTAAAAGAATTGAATTTAGGAGCGGTTTGCAGCAAAAGTAATCACAGGCACACTCAGGAAAAGCCAGCAAAGTTAATTACAAATCTATACAGACCATTTCAATACATTTAAAATTCAATTCTATTTCATTCAAGTCAAAATCCTCGTATGACATTTATAATCAAGTTACTTTTGATTCAGTCCATTTTATAATAATGTAATGCAAATCCGTGAAAAGAAAATCAGCAGACGACAGTGGATTTACAGAAATGTTTGAAAGACTAAAGCTTAATGTTGCAAGATATATGTTTTAAGTGATTCCGGTCAAACTAAAACGAAAACTGGACAATAGAAAAGCGTTGTCTGGTCTGACCAGTCTCAATTTCAGCTGCAACATTCAGATGGTTGCGTCAGAATTTGGTGTAAATAACATGAAAGTATGACTCCATCCTGCCTTGTACCAATGGTTCAGGCTGCTGGTGTATTGGTGTGGGGGATATTTTCTTTACACACTTTGGGCCCCTTAGTACCAATTGTGCATCGTTTCAATGCTGAAGTGCACCTGAGTATTGTTGCTGACCATGTCCATCCCTTTATGACCACAGTGTACCCATCTGACGGCTACTTCCAGCAGGATAATGCACCACAAAGCTAATATTATTGCAAACTGGTTTCTGCAACATTTTATAATGAGTTCATTGTACTCCAGTGGCCTCCACAGTCACCAGATCTCAATCCAATAAAGCAGCTTTGGGATGTGATGGAACAGGAAATTCATATCATAGACGTGCAGCTGATAAATCTGCAACAACTGCATCATGCTATCATGTCAACATGAATGAAAATCTCAGAAATGTTTACACCTTGTTGAAAGTATGTCATGAAGAATTAAGGCATTTCTGAAGGCAAAGGGGGTCCAACTTTTTACTAGCAAGGTGTACTTAATAAAGTGGCCAGTGAGTCTATGTCATGAAGTTTTGGTCCATAACTACTTACCCGCTGGTAGGTACTATTGGAATAGTCCCGAGACGTGCTGAACTGGGATTGGCCGTAACCAGTACTGGGAGGAGTGTTTGAGAATGGTGGACGATAGCCTTCATATCCCCCTGAGGACATGAATGGCATACAAGTTAAGTCTAGCTTCAGCCAGCATTGAGTCAGTGTGATTACTGTGACAGACTGATAATTGTACCTCTAAAGCCATTTGAGGAGCCCCGATATCCATTCATCATGCCACGAGCATTCCTAGGTCCAGCCCTGGGCGCGGCCCTGCTATTGTAAAAGGACTGGCCAGATTGCCCAAACCCTGCACCTGCAGAGGAATCTTCATGGCCTCCTGGAGAAGGCATGACTTGATCTTGTGGCTGAAACCCACCAACAACTGAACAGCAGACAAATATATAAGTCTGTGATGCACCAGTGGATGGTCACATATGCAGTTAAGCTTTACAAATACAAAATACATTTCTGAAAGCCAAGTTGCATGTCTTAGTTCAGTCCTAGCTCAGCTTGATATATATATATAAAAAAGTATATAACAAGGCAAAGGTTCAGAAACTGTAGAAATCAAAAGGACATATTTTATTTATTTTTCATAAATATTCTAATTTTGGGTAATGTACAATTTTAATTTCATTTAAACTATGACTGGACCCTCACCTGAATGTAGTCTGTCCTGTGGGATGTCGGGCTGCTCTATAGCATTTTCTGACTGGCTGTTAAAGCCTTGTCTGTAGCCGCCAGGGAACGGGCTGGACTGCTTCAGGGGTTCTGCTTGGCTATCGGTGGGTGGGGGTACAGGTGCATTCATATTAAATACCTACAATTTGGGGGAGAAAAAAAAAAGTGAATTTATTTAACTCTGTACCAAGTGATGAAGATCCAGGAACGGAGGAAAGAAGCAAAGATTGTTGCCCGTAAAACGATGGTGCATCAATAATTACTTTGCTGAATAAAACAGGTCAGCTGGCCTTCACATATTTGATTTGATTTACTCAGCGAACCCTTACTTAGCCTTAACTTGCACAAGCATAGAGTTAAGATTTATTCAGATTAAACATGTTACTTTGTTTAACTGAACCCCGAGCATACCGCTTGCACTGATTGGAATGGTGCTGCGTTGACATTAATGCCTCCAGTGTGAGTAGGTTTGGAGACAGGTGGGAAGGCAGGAGACAAGGAACATGGGGCAGGAGACTGTTCAGATGAGAGAGACATAGAGGCCTTAGGAAGTAAGTAGGAAGGAAGGAAGGAAGGAAGGCAAGGAAGGAAGGCAAGGAAACAAGGAATGCAAAGATGTCAGCAAGTGAGATGGGATCTCAGATCATTCACCTAAAAGATTCCTATATTATTGTAATAATCAGTCCCTCCAGGATCAGTTTTTGTTGCTCTTTTTTAAAAGAAATGATTTTTGTACATCAGAAATGCTTGATTCTGCAACTTCTCACAAAAATTGTAGTGCAAATAAATAAATAAAATAAATATATAACAAATAAAATAAATAAAAATATAACAAATTATGTTAAAATCTAAGCAATGTCTTTGATGAAAGACAAAAACAAGACATTGGCTTCATTTTAACATAACTGGCTTGAAAATCTCTGCCACAAAACTCCATATAAAGTGAATATAAAATAAGTTATTCAAATAATTTATTTAAAAAAATAATAATAATAATGTGCAATTTCTTACAATAGTAAGAAGATATAAGAACTAACTGAATTGTCTTGCAACTTTAATCTTATAAAACTAACAGTCTTGATTAAAGATGAAACTTATTCAGCTATTGCGACAATTACTAAAATCTAACCAGCTAACTTCTGCATTGTTTGGAGGAGTTTCTGTGTTTAACAGAAGATGTGTAGAAAGCTTTGATAAGATGACCAAGATGTCATCTTTTCTTTGTGATAACACAAAGATCCCATTTACGCACACACAAAGAATAAAGAAATAAATAAAATGAAATAATAATCACCAAAACTAATTGATTGAGCTCTGAGAGCCAAAACTCTATTACATTCTTCCATGCATTTGCTTTATGAAATCCAACACTGGCTATGCTTTATACGATAAAACTGAAAAGTTTTATAGTACTGAAAATTCCAGATTGCTTAAGTCTACTTCAAAGGAAAAAAGGTATCACTTCATATGCATGTAAATATAATTGAAGGTGTAATAGTTTGGAAATTCAAACCACAAACTCACATCTTGTTAACTGTAAAGATGTGAACACGAGAACTCCCGCTTCTGTGATGGCAAGTTGTCTCTGTTAAGGTTGGGTAATTAACACAGTATGTAAACACTTAGCTGTAGAAAAGTGGTTATCAAGTAAAGATTTCCATTTGTGTTGAACGGTATACAGAATAATTTATCTTCACTTTCATACAAAACATTTGGAAGTTGCTCTGCATGGTCTTTTGCTTATTTTTGTTGGCAGATGACAGCCGGCTGCTTTCATATTTTTTTCAGATCGGTATAGCCCGTGTCTGCTACCTGGACAGAGCCAGCCCAAGTAGATCTGCTTCCAGAACTGTGATTTATGTAGTTCTCCCTCTCCTTTTTTATAATGCTTAAAAAAAATCTTTGGAGTACGTTAATTGCCTCTGCGAGTGCAACCCTACATATATATTGTGGACTTTGGTTGAATTTGTGTTAATTACTGCGATTTCAAATTCCTGTAGGGACTGAATAATCCAATAACTCCCTATAATACACAGCAGATAACCTGATATGTCGCATCTAATCAGAAAGAGAACTTGCGTATGATCCACATGATGCAAGAACAAGTCTGGCTACCTAATGGCTGCAGTACATTTGTGGGCAACTTGGAAAACTCAGTTTTTAATAAACCACTTCCTGTTGTGTTTTAAGTCTACTTACTGGTGAGGATTCTTGTGGTCCAGGCACCGTGGTTGTTTGAGGAAGCCTAGACTCTGAGTGGACTGACAGAAAGAAAAGAAAAACTTACATCATGGGAAAACAGCAGTAACCAAAAAAAAACAACAACAACCAAATTTAATATCAGGGTCATTTACTCTGCTCAAATTCAAAGTAAATCACTCACTTGAAGCGACACCCATTTGCTGCAGGTCAACAGTCTGCACGAGTTTCATTGGCTGAGCAGACACGATGGCTGGGTCCAGAGCTTGTCCATCAAATTCTAACATGGAGTCCTGTCAGAAAAAAACAAACAAAACCAATTTAGTAGTGGCTCATCGTCACAGCAAAGAAACCAACTGAGTGAGGAGACAAATACTTTAACTTAAACATAAACATTCTGCTTCATGTGTAACTTTTAAAACATGTTTGAAAGTGCCTCATTTTTATTGAATTTCATCTGAGTTATACTTCTACCTCTAGAAGTTTTCTGATTAATTTAGATATTTGTTAGAGGAATTTCTTAAAATGTTACATAGTCATAAGCATGAAAATCTCACCTGAGAAAGCGGCGTGGCCCAACTCTGAAGTGATTAACTTTGGATATTGATCCAGATCAAGACGGTTTTCCCATCAGGCTTTGACAGTTATGCAGCTTTGGGCTGTTCTGATTACTTCCTTTGAATTTGTTTTCCTCATTATAATATGGCCTTATTTAATATATTTTTTATACTATTTCCATTTTTATTTCCATATGAAACCATCAATGCCTACGCCATTTATGATTCCCCATCATTACGTTTTTAAATAATACAATCATCCTCAACTAAAACAGGAATCCTAAGCAACAGAAGCATTCTGACCTGCATGAAATTGTACGTCCCTTGCATCTGGGCCATGAGGTCTTGGACTACCTGCTTTCTGACCACTGGGTCAGTGGCAGGAGCGGGAGCGACTTGGTTCACAGTAATGGTTGGCTCTGGGGGCAGCTGTGCTGGAGGTTGGTGTTGGAGGGAATTCACCATCTGAGACATGTAAAGAGGAACTTTAAAAATCACTGAATACACGGTGATGAGAAATATGCTCAGGCATTGCAACTATAGTAATACATCACTATAGCATACCTGAGCCTCCACAGTCCACTCCTCCACTTGGTCTTTGTCTGTACTACTGTATGTAGTTTCTGGAATGAACTGTCTGTTAACAAACTGAAACACAAGATAACTAATAAAAAAATGTGACCAAAAAAATAATATATACACATTTTTTATAAAATTTATTTAAAAAAAAGGACATAAAGAAAGAAAAACAGACAACCAAGTGTTTTGTTACATAGCATGTAGGTAAAGAGTTCTCACCTCTGTGGTTTCCACTTTAACTGGCTCTGTGAAGTTTTCATTACTCAGTCCTTCTGGAGAAAAGGAGCAAATGTAGAGACAGTTTTCTCTCTGCATACAAAGCTTTTATTTAGAACAGACATATCTACTCATGTGTTGTAGGTTACCAGATTCCGAGGGCTGCTCCACAGCCACTGCAGTCTCAGCCACTGCAGTTTGTTCCTCTTGTGTTTCTTCTTCCTCACATGCTCCATTTTGATGCGATTGTGGTCTGTCAAAGTAACCACTCAGCAGCACTTTATCCAAAGTCTCCTTCAGTGATTTGTCTGGATTAAAGAAGGAAGTCAGAAAACAAAAGCATGGTTTAATGTTAAACAGTACATTGCTGATGTTTTCAGCAAGTGAGATGTTTAAACTACTATCCATCACCAAGTATTTGAATCAATGGCATGTCTTGCAACAGCCAGTGTGACAGTATTTCAGATATTTTATGAAGATACCCGAGATAAGCTAAATTAAAAATGAAACTGTTGCACTTTATGATGGAACAACTGCCTTCAAAGACTTTTTCTACAAATGTTTTTAACCTTTGCATCATATTGTCCATATAGTTAGAATAAACAATTGTGTGAATTTATGATTCACCGAAGGTCTTGAAAATACTTACATGTGGTTCCTACCACAGCCTTGTCTCGGCCCTCCAGCAGATCCCACAAGTGTAGTGAGGCTTCTTCATATTGGTCAGTCAACCTAAAAAAAGAAAAATTACATAAAAGGTAAATATAAAATGTATTACAATTATGTGAGCCCACTTTCTCAAGATCATTACTAGCGCAGATGTTTGTTTTTAACAAAAAAAATCTACATTAAGGCATTCATGAAAATGTGACAGTGTTGTAGTTGAGTCACCAAATATGTAGTCTAAGTTTGCTCGAGTTACGTGTTCAAGTCATTAAAGAAAAATCGAGCCAAGTCCAATCCAAACTACACAGTTGTCAGCTTTTTTTAAACACATGCCAACAGTTTGAAAAAAAAGAAAAGAAATCTTAGGCTCTCAAGCCATACATCATCTTCTTACATTTCAAAAACAATAATGTACTTTATTTTAACCAATGCACTTGGGTGCAATTCAAAAACATAAAGCGCATTACAGAGTTAGCCCCATGTTAACAATCAATAGGCTGCATCTGCAGCTCTGCATGGTAGCAACATGTGAAAGAAGACGACAACTGTGATTCTCAAAGGCTTGCATCAAGGCAACTGGACTTTTATTATTTAGTTCTTGAAGAGTTTTCACCTTCCACCCTGGAGGCTTCTTCAGTTCAAACAGACTGGTGGAAGTATGAAGGTTATGAACTGAAAGAACAAAGAAAACTGAAGTCCAGCTGACATGATTTAAGCCTTTGAGGATTATCATGACCTGGATGATTGAGAATCTACAGCAGTGTGCGAGGGTGATTTTCTTTACTATTTTTCATCAGTTCACAAGCTCCCAGCCATAGTGAGTTTTCACAACCTTTCTTCCCCAGCTATAAACTGAGCAAAAATTGTTATTGTAGCAATGGCATCTCAGAGTAAATTCATGCCAGATTATGTTGAAAGTTGTCTCAAGTCCTTGAGATATATTATATAAATATATATATATGTATATGTATTTTACAGATGGAACACTTAGCAGTGCACTTTTTTCCACTACAAGAAATCAGGAAAAGCAAAGCCAGCAAACATGACTTGAACAGATAACAGGTGGAAAATGTACAAAATTAATACTGAACTTATTATCTTAATATTTTAAACTTCACTGTGGCATATAAATTAAAATAGAATGAATCCAATTTACAAATCTAAATGCCATTAACGCACAAGCCCAAGCGAAAATCCAACTCAACAGTGCTCAGTCGCGTTGAGTCCTTAAAATCAAGGCTCGAGTCAGACCTGAGGCCGAGTTCTGGACTTGATTTTGAGAAGCCTGTGCTATGATGATTAGGCTGACCTTCATACCTGATGTCGTGGTTTCTATCAGGCCCCACCAATTTGTAAAATTCATCAAGAGATGCAAGGTCAGCATCAGTGAGCAGGAGAGAACCAGAGGCATCCGGTCTTTTGAGGTCCTGTCTGACACTTTCATCTCCTAGTTGGTCCAGCAAATACTGAATCTCTAAAACCGTCTTGAGCCGGCGTTGTTCCATCTCTTCCCTCTGCAGCTGCTCTCGTCTCGCAGACTTCTTAACTGCTTTTTGAACCTTAAAGTGCAAATAAACATGTTTAGATTACTGTTACTCCACAAATTTTTTTGTAATAAATAAAAGCTAAAAATATACACTCCTGATCATAATCTCAAGACCAGTTTAAAGATAAATAAATAATTCAAGAATTTGCATTTTGAATCTTAAGAAGGTTCTAAGTAGAGCTTCACAATGCTAAAACAAGAAATGGGAGCAAGAGACAAACGATTTGGCCAAAATTTGACAAAAAAAAAAAAAAAATCACAGCCTTTAAAAGCCAAAATCTGTGCAAAAATTTGAATTCCATGTAATTTTATGTCAAGTATTCACAGTGTCAAGACATCCTGATGGCAAAGGCAAAAGAGCTAAGTCTTTGAACGCGGTAGGACTGTTAAGCTGCATAAGCAAGGTCTCTCACAACATGTCATCGCTGCTGAGGTTGGATGCAGTAAGACCGTCATTTTGAATTTCTCATAAGAGTTATGGAACAAAAAATGTCTACTGGCAGACCCAAAAAATTTTCACTGGTGCTGAGCTGCAGGGTCCAATTGGCTGTACATCAGGACACGGGATGACGCTCAACCTAAATTAAGGTAATTGATGGTGCTGTCTGCAGGCCAGTAACCATTAGACGGTATCTGAGGGAAGGGTTTTTAAAATATAACAAAAAAAAAAGAAAAAAAACAAACAACATCTTCAAAGGCCACATTTCTTTCAATGACAAAAAAATTTGCCCATTTGGACTTTAAAAGGGAGCACCAATCATGGGACAGTAAAAGGTGGAAGAAAGTTTTATTCTCTGACGAGAAGAAAATTAACCTCGATGGTCCTGATGGTTTACAATGTTACTGGCATGACCAGGAGATCCCACATGCCACCTGAGATGTTTTCTATGGGGCACAGTGGGGGAGGGCCATCATGATTTGGGGTGCTTTTTTTTTTTTTCCATCAATGCAACAATGGAGTTTCAGATTGTGCAGGAGTGTCAAACAGCAGCTGGCTACGTGGAGATGCTGCAGCGGATATCCCTCATGACTGATGGCCCTCGTCTGTGTTTTAATGACTAGGTTTTCAACAGGGCAATGCTGCAGTTCATAATGCCCATGTGACAAAGGACTACTTCCAGGAGAATAACATCACGTGAACCATCCTGCATGTTCCCTTGATCTCACTCGCCTCATGGAAACACTTGCATCAAGCAAGCTTTAACAACTGTTTGAAGTGATCAACAAGAATGGTGGAGCTACTTATTCTTGAGTCCTTTGGATTTTTTTTTTGAGCTATGGTCTTAAACTTTTGACCAGCTGGTGAATAGCCTATTTCAGGTAAATAGTTTTCAATGAAAATCTATTTTATCTTGCTTCCATTTCTTCTTTTACTACTTAGAACCTTCTTAATATGCAACAGTGCAAAATGCAAATTCTTGCAATTTTTTTTTAACTGGTCTCAAGAATTTTATCAGGAATATATGAATTAAATAATCACTTGTTTTTTTTCTTTTTAATCTGTCACAACCAGTACATGAATACACTTGCAAACTCAACTTACATTAGACAGGGCCAAATCAATCACTGCCAATCGCTTTTGTCTCTAATATTAAGATTTTCTAAAGCAGCAGACTTATGCTGAGTGTTTTGCCTGTTGCAACAGGTTGCAGCAATGATGAAGACTCAAGTTAAATGTCTACAATGTTTTTCCCCTCTTCATTTGGGGTTAGGAAATGAGAAGAGAGCATGTTGATGCAGAAGTTTAGTTGCTAAAGAGGCTTAGATTACAAACTAAAGCTTTTTATGAAAGATTACAAATTTTGTTCACAAACTCTGACACCGTTTCTCTACTCACCTCTTGGCCCAACGCTAGGAAGCTCTTCTGCAATTCTCGAGCAAAATCAAGGTTGTTGATAATCTCTTGATACTTCGACAACGCCTCCTTTAGCAACATGAGACAAGAAGAATTGAGATTTTTGAGTCATTAAAATAAATCTTTTTTTTTTCTTTTTTTTTTTAAAGGGGGGTTTAAGAGTAGAGAAACTTAAAATAAAATGAAATGAGAATGATATTCAGAAGGTTGAAGCAAGGCAACTGAACTAGAATTTTCTAATTCTACAAGTCCAGTTGCCGTGCTTCAACCTTCTGAATAAATACGACCCGGATGACTGTGAATCTTCATCAAAGTGAGAATGATATTTTCAAACAAACAAAAGATATACATGTCTTTATTCATTTATATATTATGTACAGGATTTTGATGCATTCATACAAAATTACACCAAAATAAAACAAGCTACATACAAAATAAACAATTTTCTTATCTTACCAGCTGATCCTGATTCAGCCCTTCTCCCTTATTCTTTCTTTCATGATAGTCATCCAGTTTGACCTGTAAGACATTAAAAGCATTGAATATGAAATTGCTGATGAAACAAGACAACAAATATGGATAAACAAAATCTGAGCATTAGAATAAATGCAGATTCGTAGTAGGGCTGGGCTATTTATTGACAATTAATCAAAACTGACATTCAGAACTAATAATTGATACAATCTACCTTGAGTCAATTATTTACCTTCTTTGAATGATCATATATGGTTAATCTGTGTGTTTCCCTTCACTTCTTTTAAAATGAAAGATGTGTGATATTTTATTAGAAATATATTTATTTTAATAGTTGATTATATCCGCAGTGAAAACTTGATCTATGAAGGCAAAAAATAAAACAGCACTAAAATAATCGCTCATTAATTGTAATTGTGATTTGCGGTCATATCGCCCAGCCCATATTTGTAGGATGACTTGAATGTAGTCAAGAGTAGTTGTATATTTTTAAGCACCAGTAAGGACATTCTTTGTGTCCCCAAACAGAGAATTGGTTTCATCTGACATATTAAATTGGATTAAACTCTAAGTGTTTACATTGCAGATCAGGATTTGTCTTAGAAAGCACTGAGTAAATTTGTAAAACTAGAATTCTTAGGGGCTTCCTAAAATTACATTTTATGTATAATCAAAGAAGCACTAGCCAAGCTGCCATTTTTATTAGCATGAAGGCATTTTATAAAGGACCTCAGAGAAATATAGAGTAACTGAAGCCATTTCCCACTAGTATTCAAAACAAAGAAAACGTTCAAAAGATCACCTGAGCATATTACTATCATGAACTGTGAACATTATAACATGAACATCTTTATATCATTTTGGTGGCAAGAATAGAAATCTTGTGAAATAAATTTAGAGAACTTTTCAATACACAAACCTTAAACAGAGAGGTGTGAAGACACCTTAGCATGTTACAGAAATACATCCGTACCTTCTTCTTTTCCATATTGCGGACCTTCTTGTCAATAACAGTGAGAATCTGCTTCATGGCCTCAGAGTGACTTCCATTTCCCAGGTCTGGAATAGCAGACTGGACAGCATTGTTGCCAACTGTTGCTGAAGGCATCTTAGAGGGAGAAATGCATTGCACCCAATTATTACAATTTTTCACATTGTAGTCTATGAATAGAAGAAATGTAAAAACACTGCCCTTAGCAGAGACACAGGAAAAGTTTGTATTTCTCTATTTATGCCAACAGTGAGGTTAATGAAAGCACTGCAGTGTATCAATGCACATTCCTTTATCACAACACTGAAAATGATGATGCCAGTCATTCAAAGAGTACATCACACACAGTATCCATTTATCTTCACCTGATTTTAAGCTTAACTTATTTATTGAGGAGCTATAGATGTCTGACTTGATTTATTAATCGTACTATTAAAGCATTTACAACATGAAGATGTGCCTTCCTTATAGGGAGTGAAAAACAAGTCCCCACAAGGTTACAATAATTTATCATTAAAGTGCAGCAAATGAACATTTGCAATTTAAAATAGAAAACTCAATTGCTTTGTATTTGGTGTTTTAAAAACGCATAGCGACGCTCTGGTTTTAATGTATCATCTGTTTAGGTTATGGATACAGGACAGTCTTTGTGTAAACTTTTGTTTTGTTTATTTATTCATTTTTACACTGACTTGACATGATTACCTTTCTTCGTGTTGGTTAGTACTGTCATTTTACGGTTTTGGGGTTATTCTTCTGATAGAGTTGACTGGCTGTCAGGAGTTACATAAATGATAAACAGCTCATGAAAATATTACGTTGTTATAGTGCTAAAAACAACAACAACAATAATAGTAGTAATAATAATAATAATAATAGCAGCTAGGGAACAGGGATGGACAGTATTTTCTAACGTCATGTTCATCATTAACCTAAAGGACAGTGACTCGAATCAAAGCCACCACAATGGGCCAGTTCAAAGCTGAAACTCATCGACGTTTACGGGCCAACTTGTCTTCTAGCCGTTACCTCGAGGTTCAACCTGCTCGCTATGTTGTCGGCTGATACTCGCTGCAAATTAATTTGTAATTCAACGCATACATCACATGTTAGAACCACGACCTAAGACTGAACAAGCAACTTCATTAAGATGTCGGCCTGCTATTCAAAGTTGAAATCCTTTACCTCAGCTCCCTACCGGCTAACCTTGGTGGCAGACCCTAGCTGTACATTATCAATGTCCAGACATGTACGTTGTAAATTTCACTCTTCCAGCTCTGCCAACAAGATCATCGTCATAGTGGCAGGGCGAAGTACACCAAATCAGTTTAATAAACGGAGTACGGTTCCTCCTAATCTCCATGTCCCATTGTTAGCCGATAGCATGTTCTTCAACGATATGAGGCCAGTGCCCCAAGTTCACCGGATGTCAGTAAAAAACCCTCTTCTACATAAGTTTAAATCCCTTGTAAAAATGCTGGTATTACAAAAAACGATTACCTTTGACGTTTAGTTTAAAGCGTTTGTTTTGTTTTGTTTTTGTAAAAAAAAAAGCAAAGACAACGTCGAGACGCCACGATGACTTTTTACGCTGCTGTCTCGAATAAAGATAACAAAAGACTTATTACTCAAATTCGGGTCGAATAGCATTTTTGGTGATGCCAATCACCTCATACCTTTATACTCTTTGTCTTCAAAGAGATTTGCGTCTGTTGTGTTTGACGTTAGCTGTGCAGCGCTGAATCCGGTCCGTGTGTGCTTTACTGTAACTGGAGCTTTTCTAGAAGGATGCTCAGCTCTAACCGGGCTGATCTGAGCTAGCTGCGGCGGCTAACTTCTTTTTCTTATGTCGATTTTGCTGCCCACCAGAGGCAGCAAATGGATTGTGCTGCCCTCTGGAGATCATTTTTAGAATATAATATTCGATAAAAGTGTCGTCTTTTTGGCCTGGGAAAATTAATCAATTTGTTACATGGCAACGTGTATGCAGACAGTGCAGACAGTTGGAGGAGAGGTTAATAACTACAACCAGAGTTTCCGTGAACAGCTGAAATAGATGCATGCCTGCAGTTGGGGGTGGCGCTGCTGGGAACAGCCAGCCCAGAAAAATCTGAGCTACTAGTACATCTCCCCCTCTTGTCCTCGCCACTTTCTACAGATGACTGAGAACATAATGAGCAGCTGCATCTCTGTCTGTTTGTGCAGCTGCATGGTAGCACACTGGAAAATACAGTAAAGAAGATTTCTAGAACTTCTCTTCGCTCCATCCAGGAAATTGGTCAATGATACTTGTTGCATGCACACACTACCATCAACACACCCAACCAGTCTGCTCTTTAGGGGTGGGCGATTCTGCAAATTCTGGTATCGAGCTGATACCAAGAAAACACAGGGCCAGTATTGCTGGCACGATACTTTTTTTTTATCAATTATCAGTTTTTAATTCTTTAGGTTTTCATTCAAAGTCATTTCAGTGATGCTCCTTGGCCCTTTATCAGTCATCTATGTAAATAACTAAATAATGAAGATAATTGAGTGCATAACCTATCTGTGTGTAGCCTAAATAGGATTACTGATGTTCCTTTGACAGTTAACGGAAAAGGATTATTAAATTCAGGAATATTCATATTTCAGGTTTGAGGTATATACTTTTCTATAACTGTATATTTTAAGTAATTTGCTGAGTGTACAGAATAGAAATTGCACAGCCCATATACTCGTATCTGCTACTGTGCTTTTTAAAAAAAAAATTTTTATGGGAATACAGATATTTTTATTTTTATTAAATTTTATTTTACACCTATCTTTATATTTACTGCTGAACTAGCTCTTCAATTTTTCCCTATTTATTTTAATTGGGATCAGATTATATTTTATATATACATATATATACATACATACATGTATATGCACATTTGAATGAATGAATGAGCAGTAGATGGCGTGTGTGTCCCAGATATTATATGATACTAAAACTGTGCTGAAAGACTATCTCCGATCTCCAGACGGGGTTTTGTTGCTGCTTTTTGCAATGCTGCTCCCTGTGTTCACAGACGTTTTAGAAACTGTTAATTTCCAAAAATAAAGCAACAATGTCTCAGCAAACCTGTGTAGGTGTGAAGAGTAGCACAAACCCCTGAACTGAAAAAAAAGTAGAAGAAGATCAGATCAAAACGAAGAACTAAAACGCAGTACTGTAGAAGATGTGCTGGACAGTGCTTATTTTATATGCACTCTTGAAGAACGTGACCATCAGTTTTTATACCTGTGAAATTAAATTTAAAACTAAAACTTACACTCTGTTTGAATGTCAGTTTAGGAAAGACTTCAATTTAAAGTTGTTTTTTTCTTTCTTTCTTTTTTAATCACAGGAATCTGTTCATCACATTCTGACCATAAAATAGAGAATATACAAACACATTTTCAAAGATTCTCACACCTCCACTATGATCCCTGTTTCTGGCTCTAAGTCTGATCTGAGTCTCTCTACGGCACAACCAGGAAGGTGGGGGTGCACAGATTCTTAGCTCTTCTCTCTGATGTGGGCTGTTGAAT
>JBAMYA010000945.1:0-18503 GCA_037176975.1 Arrhamphus sclerolepis | reverse complement strand
CAAACGCAATTGCATTGACTGAGATGTGGACCTTTCAGACCTTTCCGTTGCTTAATGAGTGTTGCAAGCAATTCACCACCAGGACAATAGGTGGCATAGCATTTTTTTTCTGGAGACCAGCCTGCTATCCCATGACATCTACTGTATCTACAAACACATGAGAGAGAGTGTAACTTCTGATGGAGCTGGAGCTGGACATTGAGCAGCAAATGCTTCATGGTCAAAATCTGCTGCTCTCTTGACGCTTTTAAAAACTGACGGTATTGTCGTGAGGAAACTGGAAGAGTGTGCTATTTGTATTGTTTTTGACGTTTGGTTAAAAAACTGGGGAGGTATCTGTCAGAGAGCTGGTTGGAGAGGGCCAAAGTAGGAGGCTAGAAGTGTAATAGAGCAGACCACCTCCTTGGTCTTTTCTCCAGTTCTGTCACAGTTACAGCGTCGGACCCGGTAGGATCCAAAGACGTAACATAATAACACTCAGTACCACTTGGTGGTGGTTTTGCATGACTTTCATTGTTTACAAATGAAAGTCAATAACTAAAAGAAGACTAGATAAAAATATCAGAGCATTTGTATATTCAGTGATGGTGGCAATGATCTCCTTACAGAAGGCTATAACCAATCAGCACCATGTCAATATCAACTCCCACTGAGGTGATTTTTATTTATTTATTCACAAAACAAAACATCATTTTATATCATCATTAATTTTTTGATTTTAGTGTCCGTTTTGTAAAAATGGAATCCCCAGAAGCATTAAGCTTAAGTATCTAACCCAAGACAGAGACTTGTCTCATCCCCGTTGAAAATTCCCATTGTGGCATCATTCCTGTTAATAAAGACAAAGGCCCTATGAAGCTACCCTGGACCCCCACAGCAGGAACCTTCCTGTACTCTCTTCACATTCCAATTATCTATTTTTATTCAATTACTGCTTCTTTTTTCTCATTCCAGACATATGTGAAGATAAACTATGTCTTGTGTCTATGTCTTTTTAAAAACCCAAACAGTAGAACAGAGAGCCCGCCCCCCAATCAAATGAACCCAATTGTAATGACTTGGATTGACATCAGTTTTCATTTATTGTATTTTTTTTTCAATATAATTAGATTTAATTGTACTTGTATTGAGATTACTTTTTTTTATGGATGTACTTCCACTAGTGGAGGTTCCGGGGTAAAGGTAGCAGCGGGGTGACCTCCTCCTTGGTCCTTTCAGCTATGATGTTTCCAGTTAAAGCTGATTTATACTTATGTGCCAAAGCAATGCTGTAGTTATGCTGTAGGTATGAACACTATACTGTACCCTGACATGCTCCTCTCTCAAAATGCAACCACGTGTTGCTTCGATGCAGACTACAAGAAATGTGATTGTTAGATTTGTTCTTCTTTGTCTTTGTATTTCCCAGTGCTAAGTATTCTTCTTAGTTTTTCAAGTCAGGTAGAATGATAGTTTGCTCCAATAAAAACTACTGATGTTTGACATTTATCTGTGCCATCCTCACGTTAAATATACCTTAATTACTCAGTTGTTACATCTACTATATACAGGAAGTAAACAAAAAGAAGACTTCGTACTGTGTGCTACAGTGCTGCAGAATAAAAACCTACACGGCCAACTAGTGGTTGGTGGTGTAATTACAGCATGACACAAACAATAACTATATAACTATAAACATCAGAAATGTTGCAGGGGCTGTGCATATTCTATATGCATAGCTGCTATGCAGTGGTATAAATCAGTCTTTATGGTGAGAGAGCCGGTTACATGAAAATTACCATTCCTAACCATCTGGTGGTAATGCACAGTCTTCACTGTTTGTCAACTGCAAATAAAGAAAAGGTGTTGTCTGCAAAGAAGAAGAAATAAAAAAAAAATGCACTTGTGAATTGGTTCAGTACAAATACAGTGATCTAAACTGAAATGATTCAGCTACCTCTGGATCTACTTTTTTATCCTGTGACGCCCATCATTCCCTAACACCTGCTGGTCAGAGTTTCTGGTGTGAAAACACAAATAAACCATAAATCAAAAGCCACATTAAGAGTTAATCAAGGAGGAAATGTCTCTGATTCGTCCCTGCAGCATTCAGCATGCAGATTATAAATATAACAATCAAAGTGGCCCCTGTGAGTTTTTGTGAACCTGTTTGTCCTCTCAAAGCTACAAGGCCAAGCTGTTGCATAACACTTGTAGGGTGGAAACGAGTGCTATCAAACCGACAGTGTGGTGACAATGCTGCACAGAGGTGTGTGATAATGAAGGGCTATCAGCAGTGTCGACACACAGCATTGTTAAGAATGACTTCAAACTTTCAGCCTTCAAATGCTTCAGTTAATAGAGCTCACTGTCTATTTGTTCATGTGTGCTTTTCGCACATTGACATATCAGGGAAGCCCAGACATCAGCATCCAGAAAGCAGTGCCAGTGTTGTGGGCTATTCTTAGTCGGGTGGGCAGGTGATACACCGAGGGTCTAAGCTCTAACGGCAGCATTCTGACAACAGATGGGGCCTTTGATAATGTCCCCTCAGATCTTTATTCAAATGACAAAAGAAAAACATAATAAAAAGCAGCAGATTTGAAAGGCAACCGTGTGCTTGTGGCATGTGAGTGTATCAAAAAGGACATGTGAGTACACGTGTCGGTGACAAAGCAAGACATCGAGAGGCTTGTGGTGCTGCTGGCGAATTGAGTTGGTTAGCTCCTCCACACTCCAGAAAAAGAATAGCCTCTGGTGTGTATGTATCTGAGCACAAATGGGATTACAATGGCTGCAGGAATATCCACTAAGCGTGTGCCACGCTCCACATTCTGATACAGGGAAATGAAAGGCACACAGCACGCTCATTATAGCATCTAGTTTGTCTTGGTGTTTATGTGCTAACACAGCATGAATATCCAAAGTGAGAGCTCCACTTCAGAGTTCTACTGAAGCTAAATGCTAAAAAAGTACACAGGTATCTTATATACACCAACATTACATATGTAAAGATAAAATAAACTATAATTACACTATATTCCATGCAATAATCAGATTTTATATTCACTTTTAAATCAAATTGAATACAATTGAAGAAAACGTTACACTGGTAAATTAATCGTGTATTAAAAGTGATGTTGCATTAGTTTCTGAGTTCATAAACATGAGTTAAATGGAGTCCATACAATATGACATTTACAAAATGCAATTGAAGTGTTGCATTAGAAACTAATATTTGACACAGTCAAGGGTTAGCAGGACGGTCCTGTACACTTCAGTTTCACAACTTCCCCGTTTTATTCTGAAAGGTGGATATAACCAAACATTCAAGGACTTCAGTTGGATTTGAAGGGGTTAGAAGGTGTGATGTTGAAACTAGCATTGATAAAGATAGCTAGGGTGCCCACGGTAGTGAAGACAACGAAGATCCAGAGGAACATGCGGTCCACCACCATGGCCACATATTGCCAGTCCTCCTTCAGCTATCGACCAGGGAGGCGTCGACCAAATGGAGGAGGATTTGAAGGAGATATGGAGAAATGGGAAGATTAGACAAGAGAGATCAATTTATAAATCATAACTCTAGTTTTTGTATCTAAAAGGAACCGTTAATAGTGAGAACAGCATGATAGCTAACCCAGACAAGAATACATACAGCTTCGTAGTCTTTCTCAGCCTGAAGATTCTCAGCGATGTATGTGATAGCTTCTGTGGCTGACTTGAGTTCGTCAGGGAGCGTCAGGTAACTACTTGGACCATCAATGAATTTTTTCATATCTGTGCACATGCCCTCTGGTTGGAATCTGTACAGCAACACACAGAAACACATGTTCAAAAATCCCAGATCTTTCCTAAAGAGAAAATGCTGAGATCGAGTAGAGTTTAACCAAAATTTAAAAAAAAAGAAAATTAATTATTCAAGGAGAATTTTCATTGTTGTTGAGGAAAAATAAAAATAAATTCAGATGAAATGGAGTAATCCACAACGTTCTTTAATTCAGAAGAATGTTTTGCTAGCGCATGGAGTCCAGAACAGGAAGAACCAAAATGCTAAACAACCACCGGGAAGTTACAAAAACCAGAAAACGCTATAGAAGACCAACGAGGCCAGGGAACATGGGACATGAAGGAGGGAGACAAAGACAAGACAATATCTGCAACAATCAGCGAAATGAAACACAGAGGAAGTAAAACAGACCAAAACCAAACAGACACAGACTGTTGAAATTAAACAGGATCTAAAGTTCACAGTAACACAAAAAGGATACGAGAAAACTAGAAAAAAACAACTCAGTAAGTAACTCAAGACAAACCCCAGAAATCAAACCTAATTCGTAAAACCTTACATGGATTTCAAACAAGATAAACAGGCAGAGTCTGCAGACAGACCGGTAACGTTAAAGGAGGATTTTAGTGCTTATTAACAGATGGTGTGATCCTGGATAAGTTACTGTGAAGGAGCGTTCATCTGTGTCACCTGCTAACTCTGCAAGGGACATCATCACCTCAGTTGTTGCCAGGCCACAGATGCTTCATAGGATTCATGCATCATCAACAGTTTTTCAACTGATTTTGGAACAATATAAAACCCCTTTGGGGATAAATTAAGTACTATACAATTCTGTTCAACTCTGTTGTCTTCCATGGACGTCCAGATCGTTTTAAGTTTCAGACGCAACAGTAAATCAATTTTCCTGGTGTTCTAAACTTTCAATTCAATTTCAATAAACTCTTCCTCCAATTTAGATGAAGGTCTTCACTGCTTAATAAGATTCAATGTTTTTAGCGAATGGCTAACGCAATGAAAATAGCCACGGCACTGAAATATTTCTTGACCTAACTGAATCTGATGAGTCGTTCAGGAGAAACCGCTGAATTGTAAAGCTGCATACAGTACATGCCCACAGAGTGTAGCAATGTGTGAGTTGATGTCATCCCACTCTTATTAAACGCCATGAAATATTTAAGCATTTATGAGTCTGGCTGTATGTCTCCTTTGCTCTCCTCTGTCAGTCATACAAAGAACAGGTCAGAGGAACTCCTGGAACCCCCGCCGCCACTGTGGGAGTCATTGCATCTGCTGACCAGGCTGCTCTGACTCAGTGTTCATGTGTGAATGTTTCTGTTTACTTGTTGCCCTCAGTTACCAGCTTTCGGCTGCTACTTGGTGCCAGGAACTGCTGCGGGAAGCCAAGAGAATGTTACTGTGGGTACTTTTGTAACTGTGCTGTCACTCAGAAATTTTCACAAGGCGGTTCTAGCACAGCTAAAACTTGTTTTCACTCTCCAGTGAAGGCATGTACCTATAGCTCTAATGCGCTGATAACTTTAAGTAGTGATACGGGATCTTTCTCACTCAAGGACACTCAAGCTAAAACTTCTTTTGATGAATGACTTGCCACCTAAATTAAAGCATGAATCTGCTTCATCAGTTCATACATCTTGCTAACCAAATACAAGCTGCCACATATGGTTCCAAATGTGCTGATTCTGTGCTGAGTGTATCAACATTCAGCCTCCATTAACTCAGTTCATCAAGCTTATAGATAACCATTGTATTTTAATTTGTAATTTTTTGGTCTTTTCATCTATACCAGTGTCTTACGTAGACCATGGTTGCTTTGAGAACCACATACTATTCTACGAGTGCATAACAATTTTGTTAAAATATCATATGTAGCATTCAGTATGCAAACAACCTCTACAATCTATCAATGGAAACTTCAAATCCTACACTCAAGGACTAGTACATAGTCTGCAGTAAGCAGCCATTTTTTTTTTATTCCAGTGTTTTTGCTTTTTTTCAATAAGTGGCACAAAGAAACTTTTGTGTCTCTTATGTTACAGGCATTTGTCTTTTACATGATCACTGTCTTGATGTCTTTGGAAAGCAATGTCTTCAATAATATCTCATGTTGTGTCTTTTAAAACCACTGAAATATAAAAGGGTTAAGGGGGCTTACCTTGTAGCCGTGAACCTTTATTGAGCCACCAGACAATGTAGCTCTATAGTTGCCAAGTTTCATCCTATAGCCATATGTGACCTAGTACCACCAATATATACGCAATAGATGCAAGAGACAACCAGTAAGGGAACCCAAAGTTACTTTGGGTGTTTGGTTGTTTTTTTTGTTATCAGTAGGGACAGGAGATTGCAAGAGCTAGGCAAACATTCAATTAAACTGATATTTTAACACATCCCTGAGTGTGTACTGGTCATTGTTACCATGTCTAAACAGCACTGGCAGAATTATTCTCTTTGCAAAGTGTAGGCTTTCTCTTTTTTTTAAAGAAACATCTAAAAGATTAAACAAATCCCCCTCCTGAATTTTTAAAACACATAAAAAAAGACCTGTCCAGGATGAACCCCTGGATGAACTGAGCTGCAGGCTTGACAGCTGGCCAGCAGAGAGCAGTGTGGCACCGTGACTTCAAGCTGCAGGAAGGGCAGAGCAAACAGCCGCTTGGTATTCTGTGCATGAGATTAGGAGTTTACAATGCAGTGCTGCCATCACCGCTGCTCTCGAGGCTGTGAGTGTGGCAGGTGAAGAGGCTGTGGCCTAAGAGAGGTGAAGCCCCCTTCAGGTAGGCAGAAAAACTGAGAAAGAAGGAAAGCGGAAGAGATGCAGTTTGGCCTCATAACCTCTCCACTTTTTTTCCCCGTCCTTTATGGCTCAAAGTAGCACTTCATCAGCGAGAAGTAAATGACTATTCAGGAGACTAATTCAACTAAAACTGGCTGCGTCTGGTGCCAAGACATGCACTAAACCCAATTAAGAAGGTGCTTGCTAGTGTATGTGCGGGCTCCAGAGAGATACTGCTGCCTCATCAAATTGCTTTAACACAACCCCCATCCTCCCTCCTTCTTTCACGAAGGAACGCAGCGTCGCGCTCGTACGTGTCAGAGTCAATTTGTGCAGGTCATTATTATTTTAGCAACAATTCTTTCCCCTCCAGACATATTTTATTTCTCGTGGGAGTGCGGAGATGGAGGGACGGCTACAGTACACAGTGTGGGGAACGTTTTTAGAGCGTGTTAATGGTGCGGCATTAAGGCAGGCTAGTTAGGATGTCACATAGCTGATTGCCAATACTTACAGTTCTACGCTCTAACTAACTGTGATACAAGGTCACCCATTTCTAATGTACAGGCTTTAAGGTTAGACTAAACAGTTTGTTGCCACTTTGTGCATCAGAGTTGGACTAAATCCAGCTCATTACTCAACAGCTTCAGGGGGAGCAGTTTGTAAAATGTGTGATGCAAATAATCAATCTGGGATCCACAGGAGGTGTTTGGATTTTAAGATCCAAGTGCCTTTCATAGAGAATCTTCCACCTTGAGGAAACTTTGTTTTTACTCTTCTTCACAGAATCACCTTGAAATGTTTAACGCTGAATATTGAATAGTTGGTAGTTAAAAGCGCTCATCAACTAAACCCAAGGTGACAAAGTACAGAACTAAGTTTTACTTATGTCCCCTGTTCAGTTTTCTTTCTTTTTCTTTTTTCTTTGAATATCCAACCATTTACGATGCCTGCTTCATTCTGAACAGGTGCTCTCACATTTTAATGGTAATTTTTCTCAGTTGGCAGTATAATTTGGCAGATTACAGCATATGACGAGGATTGGAAAAGTCCTAAAGTGTTTGCTCAGAGTGTTGGAGGTTGGAGCAAAGCAACCGACACAAAAATAAATAAACTAAAAATAAAAGGACCATGACATCGATTTGAATCTAGAATAAAAACAAGCAAAAACACTTTACAGATCATGAGAGAGTGGGGCAGACATGCAGCAAAGAATTGCAGGCTGGGAGTCAAACCTGCAACTGCTGCAGGAGCTCGATATTCTCTGTTCATGAACTCACCACTCAGCTATCAAATTGCCTGATGTCAAATAGAAAACTAAAAGTTTTGAAGGATTTTATAAGTTTTTCATGAGTCCCACAAGAGATACAGACTATAAACTTCTGTTTTTCTGAATAATTATTGTTGCTGCTGTTAAATGTTCCTGTTAGCCTGCCAGCCATACCCACTCACTACGGGAACATTGTCCCTCGTGTAACGTGTTGCAATGGGGCAGGCTTTGTGTGATGACTCATACAGGAGCGTTGAGTAATATGACAGAATACAGAAACAGATTACATGAATCTGGAATCAAAAATATCAAGCATCTTTCTTGTCTTTTCTGCCTCTGGTTTTCGCCTCTAAAACAATTCTCCCTTGAGACTTTTCCAATCTGTTGCATTAAATTGGTGTAGTTACCTTTCATATCTGCTGGACACATTTTTTTGACAGTTCATTTGGTTCCAGCTCAGCATGATGGTTGGGTAAGGATTGTGTACAATGATCTTCAGCTCAAACTCTTAACAAACACGCTTCCTAGAGCATGCTGGGAACCTACACCTGACACACAACAATATCAATATTATGGATTCTGGATTTTGGTTCTTGTTTTTTGTGATTTTGATGCCACACAAGAGCCACTATTCAAAACAACCAAGATGGTGGCAGAATTGCTCATAAAACCTTTGGATCAACAAGTCTTTACTGACAAATGTCATTCACCAGCATTCCTGCTCCAATGCATACCATTTTAGATATATGTTGACAATAGATTGGTTGTTTTCCACCTATGACATCTATTTCTTTCCTGTGATTGGCTGTGCGCCCATCCAGTGGTGGCCGGATGCAGCTTCTTCTGCGTCCGTTGGTAATGCCCTTTGGCAATAAAAGTCAAATCCACAGGAACCAGACCAATTGTTTGCATCAAAGAGTAAAAGAATTAGCATGCATGACTAGGCTATCTTTCAATGGTTTTGGTAATTTAAAACAGGTTCTGTATTTGTTCATTGTCATCTTGATATTTAGGGAACCAGAAGTGAATAAACTTGCGTCCAATACTTGGAGTGTGATTGGACAACAATCTTCAAAGCTTGATAAAGAATAATTGTAAAGTCAGCAAATGACAACAAAAAGAACTGTGAGGCTTTTTAGTCTGTGCTGTGATGAGGACATGGAGAATGATAACCACAATGCAAGGGAAAAGTGAAAAAAACAAAGCAAAACATAAAAACTCTAAGCAAACATGGGTGGTACACAAACTGGGAAAAGAACTAGGGAGAATACAAGAAACAGAGGTTGGAGACTGGAGAGAAACTAGTGAACCACAGAGGAAAGCAACATGACAGCAAGGAGATCAAACAGTCTGACAGAAGATGGAGAAAAAGTACTTTTATACACACACATGAGTGTGTGCTGACAAGACACAGGCGGCGGTAATCAAAAAGATGACAAGAACACAGTTAGACAAGGAAACACAGAAAACAAAAGACCTAAAAAAACGAGACAAACACAATGTGTAAACCCATCGCCCATGACGATAAGGCATCAAAGGCTGATGGACAGCAGCAGCTCCTTCTCTAACGTCTTTCTTTCTTCCACGAAGTTGTGTTAACATACACCTGGATATCAGTGGGGGCTGCTGGTCTTTCAGGAAACTGATTGTCAGTTTACATCATAAAATATGTCAATTTATTGATCCATAAATTCAGACATGAATGACAGGAGTTTGTTGTTTTTGATTTTCCCTCTCTCCTTTCCAACTTTAATGTGGTACTTGCACCAGGGAGCTGCTATCTAAATGCAGGAGACTTTCTTCACTTTAATTGTTCCTGTTCTTAGAAAAATTCAAGTTTTCATCTCTGAACCAACAAACAGCCTTTTAACATCCTGAGCTAAACAGCTTCACTGCTGTTTAGTTTTCTGACAACTTTTCAGTCTTCATTTAGAGTTTTAAACTTTAAGTTTTATTCAGAAAACATCTTCCTTTGTGTCTCTCTGTGGACGTCTAGAAACTTCAACACAGTTTTGTCGTCCTGAGCTTCTTTTTCACCTTCAGTTTTAGCTCTGGAGCAAATTTCAGTCTTCAAAAGTCAAGAAACTCAAATTCCTCTTTAGACTTCAGATCAAACATGAAGCAGATCTTTAATCCTCTGAGCTACATCAAGTCACTCAGAAACAGACTGATGTGATGTTTCTTCTGATTTAATGATCGTTGATGGTCCAACACTGTGATGGACTGGTGAACTGTCCAGGCTGTACCCCTGCCTTTCACCCGAAGTGAGCTGCTCTAGCAGACCCCCATGACCCTGTACAGGACATAGCGGGTATAGATAATGGATGGATGGATGATGGTCCAACAACTGAAGTTAAGCTGAAATCAGATCAGAGCTTTTTCATCTTTGCAGTAACTCAGACGGTTAGAAAGCTGCTCCAGAGAAGCGAAGACCTGAGTTCAATTCTTCATGAGGATGTAGAACATCATGGTAAAGAAAAGACTGAGAGGAGGTGTTTTGGACAAATTCTGACGTTCAAACCACAAAAGTAGAAAGTTGAATGCGCTACGAGAGAAGATCTGAGTGTGAAGGGTCTTGGTGGCATGGAGAAAGAGTTCATGAAGACACCAATGAACGGGTGGTGCATGCTGGTTCAAGTCCTCCAAGTTAACGAGACCACATAGACAAGATCAGGAGGAGCAGAGGGAAGTTAGAAAGTCAGGAGGTGAAGTAGTGTTAGATGATCATGAGTAGTGGAGGGAAGTGAAATAGGGTGAGAAAATCAGGGAGGATGTGGAGGTGTGAAGGAGGTGCTCCAGCTATGAGACTCCATTGAAAGAGTGTTTCTATTGAGAGGATGGTGGTGGCTGGAGCAACTCATTCAGATCACCAGGAACAGGGTGGTAGGACAGATGTGATGGTCGGTAGGGAGACAGTAGTGGAGGATTCAGCCTTTTGACTGATCCTCCAATCATCATGTGGAAGCTTAGCGCCCAGCCCCATTGACCCTTCTGAATGAACTTGGTCTCTATAGTTAGATGTCATATCCATGACAACTGTAGTGGGGGTGAATTTTTTGTACTACAACAGATACATTCATCCATCCATCCATCCATCTTCTTCCACTTATCTGGGGTGGGTCCCAGGGGCAGCAGCCTAAGCAGGGAAGCCCAGACCTCCCTCTTCTCGGCCACTTCTTCCAGCTCAACTGGGGAGATCCCAAGGTGTTCCCAGACTAGCCGAGAGATATAGTCCCTCCAGCATGTCTTGGGTCTTCCCCAGGGTCTCCTCCTGGTCTGATGTGCCCAGAACACCTCCTCAGCGAGGCACCCAGGAGACATCCTGACCAGATGCCCGAGCCACCTCGTCTGGCTCCTTTTAATGTGGAGGAGCAGAGGTTATACTCTGAGCCCCTCCTTGATGACTGAGCTTCTCACCCTATCTCTAAGGAAGAGCCCAGCCACCCTGCGGGGGAAACTTATTTTGGCCACTTGCACTCGTGAGCTAATTCTTTTGGTCACCACCCACAGCTGGTGACCAAGGTGAGGGTAGGAACATAGATCAACTGGTCCACCATCCGACGTCTCAGGAGGGGGAAGCAGTGTTCCATCATGGGGGTTGGGAGCTGCTGACTTCAACCCGGGACATGGTGAATCGGTGGAGACAGTACCTTGAAGATTTCCTCAATCCCACCGACACGTCTTCTGATGAGGAAGCAGAGTCTGGGGACTCAGGGGTGGGCTTTCCTATCTCTGGGGCCCGAAGTCAGCGAGGTAGTCAAGAAGCTGCACGGTGGCAAGGCCCTAGGGGGGTGGATGAGATCTGCCCAGAGTACCTCAAGGCTCTGGATGATGTAGGACTGTGTTCTTGGTAGCGCCTATGCAGCATCACGTGGACATCGGGGACAGTACCCCTGGACAGCCAGTCTGGGGTGGTGGTCCTCCTCTTCAAAAAGGGGAACCTAAGGATGTGTTCCAACTACAGGGGGAACACATTCCTCAGCCTCCCTTAGAAGGTCAATTCAGGGGTACTGGAAAGGAGGGTCCGTCGGATAGTCGAATCTCGGATTGAGGAGGAGCTGTGTGGTTTTTGTCTCAGTCATGGAACAGTAAACCAACTCTACACCCTCTTTAGGGTCTTGGAGGGGGCAGTTCGCCCAACCAGTCTACATGTGTTTTGTGGACTTCGAAAGCAGTTGACCGTATCCCCCAGGGACTCCTGTGGGAGTAGCTTCGGGTGCACGGGCTTGTACAAACCTCTGTATGACCAGTGCCAGAGCTTGGTCCACATTGCCGGCAGTAAGTCGGATACATTTATATTAAGCAAGTTCAAGGAAAAATGGGCTTCAGAGACAGGACAAATCTATGGGTCATGTGATTGGATAATGCCGTATTTACCGTCATTGGCCGACTGCCATAATAGACTCGACACATATCTCTTCCAGGATACTTCTAAAGTGCCAAAGGGCAATTATAAAGGGCAATTCTGATGCCAATACTGCCATTGAATGGCGTGGCATGCTGTTGCTATTCCATGGTCATTCCGTGGTCTGTTTGATTGATCACATATCTGCCCATTTCATGATACCATGGTCTACAATGGTGTTCAGATTTGATCTGCTAACTCAAAGGAATGTTATAAATTTCTACTGATCTTCACAAATTAGGTAAACAATGTGAGCATAAATCAGTTCTGAGATAATTTGCCATCTCATCATTTCCCAACATTTAAGTAGTCATACTGTTCATGCAGAATGTTTAAATGTGTTAACAGCAACCATGAAATAAGTGGCAACAAACATGGCCGGCCCCTTCCTACCTGTTAGGCTTGGGGAACAGGATAGAAGAGTCAGGTTTTCGAATGAAGTACTCATCGACAACTTTGGAGATGGTAATTATCGTTTTCACACGGTGGGGAATGGTTTCAAGGGACAGGGGAGTTTCCACTTTCGGCCGCAGCATGCCCAGGTAGGGAGGTAGCATGTGGATGAAGATCTGGTTGGAGAGGGAAAGTGAAAGAAATGAAAGAAGAGGAAGGTTATGGTACAGCACTTCTACTTACTTTGTGAAGAATGTATAAGCAAGTTTTAAGCCCTTATTGGTCCATCATCCATCAACATGTGTGTCAGATGTGTCTCAAAGTTCATCAACTGGGCCAAGATGTGGTATAAATTTCATATAGTTGAGATATTTGAGATGGGACATGGCATTTTTGATGGGAAAGGCCCAAAGATAATGAAAATTGGTCCATGCCTGTTGGGTACGTGGTATCACCTTGAGTGCGTGTTGCTGGTCAAAGCTAAAAAAGAGCCAAATTAATGCCAAACATGCTTTGCTGACTGGGTTACTGGCTCACTGCACCTTTTTCTGAATATTACTTAAATTGTTTGGGTTCTTATTGCATGATTTATAAGACATCTTAAATGTACTTGGGCCACACTTGCCTATTAAGACTGAGAATTGGGTCCAAAGGTTACATTTAGCATTGAGATAACCTCAGAGAACACTTGCTGCTGGATAATGTGGGAGGAGAAAGCAAATGAGTAATCCTCTCCAATTCCTCGGTTGACTCTCATGGTGTCCTTGAGCGCAGACATCACCCTGGATGCTCCAGTGAAGCACTTAAGTGAAAGACTATAGTACTATAGTACCACTGGGCAGCACCCAAGCATCTGTAATTAGAATTGAATTTAATGTTACATATGTCCTGATAAGAATTTTAAAAAAAAAGAAGAAAAAAATTTCCACAATTGACAGATTGGCTGTTTTAGTGAGAGCTATCTTTCAAGTAAGTATCAAAGGTTTATGTAATGAAAGTCCACACCCCTGGGTCAAATGTCAGATTTGATCTATATCATGAATGCTGTAAATCGCTCCTTTATCTGATCTTTGAAATAAATGTTGGCTGACATTTGGTCAAAGGATGTTAATACCCCACTGCAACAATGAGCAGTGAATTTAAGGCCTGATGTAAGAGTGATACATTTCATGGTGGTTTTAAATTTCTTCAGAAAGAAATATGTAAATATGACTATGCAGCTGCCTCTGACCTTTCTCTGCACCATCTGCTACAACAGCTGTCATATCTCCCCTGGTCTGCATAAGACAGCAGACCACTGACTCATTCACAAACTGGAGTTGTGAGGTGGAGGTGGGCGTGGGGGTGGTGGGGGCTAAATAGAGAGCTACGAGAAGTGACGTGGGGTCTTCTTCTAGTGTTACACTACCTTTCTGTATTTGTTCACAAATGTCATACAACAAGAGGTAGAGACAGGCTGGTGAACACACCGAAGCATTCAGCATATAAAGAGACTGGTATTTATATGGTTTGAGACTAAAAAAGGTATAAAAGTGTGTGTCAACCAATAGGAACTGTAATGTAAATGGCCTGGGGCTTTTTCTTTAAATGGTAAAGTAGTAATTAGTCATATTAGTTTTGGAGCTGTAGCACTTCACACAGCAGTCAAACCAGGAAATGTGTTTTTGCTGAATAAACCACAATTTATCAATGCTTCACAATTTTTTTAAAACAAGGTTTTAGGTGTTTTAACTTGTGTCTGAGAGGTTAACCGCTTTTTTTTTAGTTTTTATTTGTTTTTTAAGTCAGAGGCTTCATCAGATCCACCACAGGAGATCCTTCCTGCCCACATCTTGAAAAATGTATAACTGAACTGAAACAACAAAGATCACTGGAACATATAATTTCTCTTTGGGGATAAGTAATTACGGTCTGATAGATCAGGCTCATATCTAGAAAGATGTAAGGCTTGAAAATGAGCCATAGGGCCTCCTCATTCAGGTAGGGGACCCAACGGTTGCTTTTCAAACTGCCTCTGGACACAGGTGGTTACCGCTAAAACCAGTCAGAGCAACAAACAAGATGATGTATTCAAAGTGATGGAAAAAGAGTCAACTGTGGTGTGGAGACGGTTGATGGAAAAACTAACTAAATATGATGAAAATGAAAATCAATGATTGTTGCCATTTTTGCAATTTTTGAATTTGAGAATAACCAGTGGGCTCAAACATTCAACCAGTATCATCGAAAAATGCAAACACAGGATCACGTTCAGATGAATTTCTGAATTGCTTCCTTTACTGGTAGAAGAAGTTTACCAGATGTCTCTCACCATTTTTAAACAAGACCTCACACCACAATCCCTAAGAGATTGTCCAAGTCAGAAGTCCAAGTCTTTAATCAACTGTTGATGCCAAAGCACGCTTAAAATACTGCTGTTGACATCCAGACAACATCTGACCTCTGTCGTCATCATTCTAAGCCCTCTCAGAGACTCTCCACAAGGATACATTGAGCTGATTGGCTCCCCAACACTGCATATAATTGATGAGCCATAATGGAGGGTAGCAAGATGGACCTGCTAAGTAAATTCAAATTTGTTAGCAGTATTCCAAGGCTTGTGTTGTGTGTACAGAGTAACAAAAGAAACTTGATTATTTCTCTTGATTTAATTACTTTTCAAATAAACTTTCAAGTAATCAGTGCATTAGCACATTAGCATCAACCTGCTAATGACGCTGCGTTTAGAGCCTGACATACACTCTTCTGGCGTAGCCATGATTCAACATATGTTCATTCGTACAGTGTAACACGTCCCGTTTGAACATGTTTTGAACCCAGAATTAGAGTCTTGACAAAGAAGAAATTCAGGCTGAGGCCATTTTATTTGTCACTAAACATTTCCAGAGCTACTTCTTTTAGACTGGAGTGTTCCCAGAGGTCAAGCAATCCATGTGCTCCTCTTAACAAATTATATAAAATTCATTTTCCGTCAGTCAACATTTCAGTACACAACAAAATTCCCTCTGCTTTGAAATATATCCATTTGCGGCAAACTTTTAAATGTAAGCAGATCACCATCCTTCATGTTTTGATAGAATACACAAGTTGATTGAATTCAAGGTGATTAAACACGACACGGGATACTCCATCTTTCATCTTGAGCCGCTACAGATCAATGTAGGTTTTAATATCCACTGAAGTTTCCTTCTTATTGATCATTTGTGGCATCTGTTAGATTTCTCACAGCCTGGATCACGATGGGCTGGGAACACAACTGCTCCCCAGGGAGCGTTGCTTCATCTACAAAGGGATCATCCCTCAACGCTAGCTGCGGTAGCTCAGCGGCTGTTGCATTTTCATGTGTTTGTGCTCCTCTGGTGGACCAGAGCCTCACACTCAGAGACTCAGCCGCTGAACTCAGAGGTATCCAAATCAACAGCGGGGCGGAGGCAGAACAGATCAAACACATGGCAGCAGAACAGAAGAAGTAGAAGCTGGATGGGAAAGGAAAAGCCTGATAATAAATGCTGAAAAAGGATTTCTCTTGCCTAAGTGGGCAATGATGCAAATGTGCATGGACTACTTGCAAAACTCATTTTGAAAACAAGTCTTTGCATCCCGACAATGGCAGTACCGACATGCACCTTCAGTGCCCCCGAAGAGTCTCTTGGGACTCCTGCTATTGGTTAATGGGCGTTTCCTTGCATGGAGCTGTTTATTGTGCAACGATGAGCAATTATGAAATGGGCAGAGTTGCTGGACTTTATCCCCCGCAGCAATTCTACAGCTGGAGAGGGGAGATGTTATTGCCACCTGCATATATCATAAAATTAAATTTGCACCATGAGAATGGGAGGATATCAACCTCTCTGACTAAATGCTGTTTCCTCCTTTAGGGCTTTTTAATGGAAAATGCATAATCAAAAGAACGATAATCAGCAAAAAAATAAAATAAAATAAAATAAAAAGCTGCATGGAATACAGGAGACACGATTTCAGCTGACTTTACATTATTAGATTGTGGAACCAATGACTGTATAACTATGAACAAAAAAGATGTGACGTCAACTTTTAAAGACAGCCCCCAGTGGTCAGTACAGGAATGGCAGTTTTCTTCACTTCAGGCTGGTAAGCTGTAGCCTCTTGGATTTCTCACCGGCTTATTTTCTTAAATAATTAACAATTTACTTACCAGCCACCATGTGTTGACTAGTTTGAACTGAGTGGAGGGGGTCCTTAAGGTTACATATTAGAAATTGTATATTTACTAATACTTAGAAGTCCAAATGCTGTCTTGAGAATTGGAACAGTACTTCAGCTGAGACTGATGACGTTACACGACTACAGACAATAACACATATTGAGAAATGGTCCTGGTCTTCGGGTACCACTGTCCTGCTCCAGGACAGATCATTTCATCTTTTAAAAAGGACACATCATCTGTAATTGAAAGACTTAGCAGAACGTGATGAGAAATTCATGAAGTAATATTTTCACCTCAAGCAGGTGTGTTGGGGTAGAGAAACATTTAAAACAAACACGGCATTTGTATTTCAGACCAGAATAATCACCGGTAGTCTCTATTATATACAAAAGTTTCTTCTTTTTTTGTCCCAATCATGTCATAAGTAAATTATGAAGTTCTCCCAATTTCCTGATATCTTAAAGAAGGACAAAGTAATGTTTTTAACATGAAATATCAGTTTCAGTTTTGTGGAATGTTTTAGGAGGTTTCAACTCAACCCAGCTATTGGTCAAAAACTAGTAAAACGTACGTTTGGTCTCCCATCACGGTTGTTTCTTGCCACAACTGTGTACCGGTTTATGACACTGGCTTACAGAGCTACGTTGGCCATGATAACAGAGGCACCTAAGATACTCAAAGATGTCATGACGGAAGAGAAGACAAGAGACAGACAGCAAGAGATCAGACAAGTAACTCTGACAGTGTTGTAAAAGTGACTTAAACTCACTTAGCTAAAAATGCCAAAAAGTTCCTTTGTGCTACTATTCAATTAAATATATCTCTACTTAAAATGTTAAAATACAGCCCTGTTTTGGGTGTTGCAGCTTTAGTTTCATTGCAACATGTGCACTCATGATTACAGATGTCCCCTCCAATGCAGTCAAGTGGAACCCAAAGCAAACCAGTTTTTCTCACTTCTAAAAGATTTTCTCGAGGAGAAGAGAGAGACCGAAGAGAGCTAAGCTTTCCTGAGACGGAAAGCCTTTAGGCACCTGAGAGATGCTTCCACTGCTCTAGTGTGACACTTACTAGTTGCCTAAAGTTATTTAATGCAACTTTAAACAAGACAGTTTGCACTCACTTCAAAAACTGACAATTTCCTGAGGTCTAAATAAAACGTTTATACCACGTTTTGGTTAAAAAAAAGAAAAAAGAAAAAAAGAAAGTAAAAAGGAAAGACTTTTCCCTTTTAGTGATGGCTGCATGGGACCATTCTGTTCCGCATATTGATTCAGTATTGGTTTTATGCCCTTCCTGCCTCAACCCTCCTCTCCATTTATTCGGGCTTGGGATCACCACTAACAGAACACTGGCTTGTGACTCCTTACTGGTCATTATGGGATTCTGCGTCCTGTCCAGGGACATTTTGACATGTCATATGGCTGTGGGTCGACCTTCCAGTTGTAATTTGCAGATCCAGCAAGATGTGAAACAGAGTGAACATAAAGATGGGGAGCCTGACCGGTGACCTCAACCAAAAAGACAAAACTGTGCTGTCAAGTTTGTTGAGTTGCTGCTCAATTCAGACAAAAGCAAACAATATATATGCTCTGTATCTTTAGTCCGACCTGTCCAGGGTGTACGCCTGCCTTTCGCCCAATGTGAGCTGGGATAGGCTCCAGCAGACCCCCGTGACCCTGA
>JBAMYA010000934.1:0-18505 GCA_037176975.1 Arrhamphus sclerolepis | reverse complement strand
ATCATCATTATTAACAATGAAATGAAGTTTTACCATGTGTTCAGGTTTATGATCTACTGACCCCTGGAGTTTTAAAAATTTAAAAGGCTTTTTTTTTTTTTTTTTGGAAAAACCTTCTAAAAGCTGGGATTCATATATGTGACCGACATCCATCTTTCTGGTCTGACACAATCTTGAAAGTAGAAAAAGGCTCTGGCTCCAAAAAGGAGTCCATGTCCACCTTTTCAGCAGAAATAAACATATTAACACCCTGGCTAGATTTTACATCGTGACTGCTGTGCAGGGGTGATGAGTTTTTTTTTTTTTTTTTTTTTTTAATCTCATCACAGCCATGTATTTGTACATAATTGGGGGTGTGGCTTGAATTGCAGTCTTTTATTTTAAAGGCCAACTGTGATGCTTTAGCTACTTAACACTTAGCAACTTGACAATTCAGCTGTGAATTAAAACCTAACGAACATGACTGCTCTTATTTTAAACACACGGCTTGTTCTTTTAACCGTACTAACAGACCAGCTCTGATCAGCCACTTATCAGCTACCTGCTCAGTTGACTGTGGATGACCGTGGGTCAACCAAGCTCATGTGCTGGTCCCAACTCCTCTAACACCGTTTCAGTTCTGCCGGTACTACTAGAGTCAGATGTTTAGTAACATCAGATACGAGGATAGATGAACAGTTTGGATAAGAATACTGCCGGGTTGACACTGTACAATTTTTAGTCTTATAAGATTAATTCAAGTCACATTGCACAACGTGAAAGTCAATATGCAATTAATTTACAACATGTTACACTTTGAGACTGAACATATGTTGAATCGTGGCCATGACAGAAATTAATCTAAATGACTCATATTAATATTTAAGAAATATAAGTTTGGGTGGCTTGGGAAAAAGTTGACATGATGTATGCACTGTTCCATGGTTAAAAGATAAAAGCACACATGTTTAACATCAGGTCACACTGGGTTAAAGGTATCATGCAATAATAATCCATCCCAGTCTTACCACCAGCTACAAGTGAGTCTTACAGGAGTTTTCTGCAGAAACACCACCTCTTGCTTGCATTCGGGCCAGAGAGCTTTGCACAGAGGCATGCATGGACACCAGCCAATGACGATGCAGCCATGTGAGGACTATAAAAACAGCAATCAGTTAAAAGTGGCTGAACTTTTAACTGATTGCACCTCCCAATTTTTCTGTGTAAAGATTTGCACTACACATACATCTACACACAAATGTTCACCCTAAATCAACAGAAAGTGGGCTTTAACACAGATTTGTTGACGCAGCACCTTCCCACAGTCCTGTGCAGAGATTTGAACGAGTCTATTTCTGATTTAGGATGCAACCACTGTGAAAAACACTTGTAAATTGTAATTTCTCTGGATACGCAGCTGTCTTCTTCTGACAGGTGGCAACACAGAGAAACAAGTGTTAATTGATAATTTTTATATTTTCAGAAACATTGTTTTTTTTTTTTTTTGTTACACATTTAGGTTTACTACTTCAACTTCCTATCATTACCTGAAGAGTGCTATATATTTCAAACATAAGAGAAGAAAATGACAATGTTAGTGAGAGTAATAATATAAACATACATGGAGAAGAATGAGGGTTTACAAAGCAAATGAATGTGAATTTTAAAAAAGAAAATCTGATTTTACCTCAGACATACTGGCTGCTCCATGTCATTTGTCTCTTGGAAACAGCCTACTTTGGACAATAATGCAAAAGTAAAAGAAAGCAGTTAGAACTTGTTTCAGGGGGTTTAAAGGGCAAAGTGAGGTTGAAAATGACTCCAAGGTTCCTCACAGTAGTAATTTCTGGTAATTATTAGACTTTTAGACTGGAGATGGCCTCATGAGTATTCGGTTTCAGAACCCTCAGGTTTCACACTGATTAACTACGACTATCCAAAGTTTGACCTTGAAAACAGCCTCCAAGTCTGAATACTGCAATCTTTTTATACTATAGAGGGATTTGTAAATATGATTTCACACAGAAAAGGGACATTTTCGTCATTGTCTTTCCACTTGACATTGTTTAACCTTTTAATACACAACATAGATTAAAAGTGACCCAGCCAAGTTTTTTGTCTTTATTGTAAATGAATTTCATTATTCAGTATCTGAGGTATTCCTCAATTAACTTGTTTTAGCTCATCATTCATATTTCTTCTTTTCTTCCTTTTTGAATAAAATCCCTTTTGGTATCACCATCCTTCTAATGTAACTTAGAAATACTGACATACTGTCAGAAAATTTATATTTGCTCAGCAGGTCCATCTAGCTACTAGATTATTAACTATTCCCAAAGGTTTTGGGGAGCCAATCAGATCGGTCTCATCCTTCAGTGGAGGAGGTATCTGACACTTCAGGTCAATTCATTCACAAATGGCAAGAGACATGTGGTCTCCCGTCAGCTTTCGTCGCTGCGAAAAAGTCGCATTATCCGTTGCTCTGATTGGTCGTAGCGCTAACCAACTGGATGGAGGGGCAGATTGAAAACCAACAGTTGGTCCCGCCTCCTGGATGAGGCCTTATAGCTCATTTTCAGACCCCAAACCTGTCATTTTTCCTTTCTTACTTCATGAACAAGCACAGCTTTTCTTTCTTCAGTGGAAATCAAATATTGTTCAGAAGGCTATGCAGAAATTCCCATAAATCTGTGGCACTTTCAAATTGCTTTTATTTATTCCCTTTTTTTTTTTTTCACATGATACTGGAATATACTTTCAGTTTTGGGTATCCCCACCATTTTTGTCAACCTCTGGAATTTCACTAGTTACCTTTCTACCAGTAGGAGGTCCTCATTGGACTTTTTTTTTTTCAAAATATTTAAAAACTTGAAGAACTGGGGTGTTCTAAAACTTTTGAATTTACCTTGAACACTCCAACATTTCACAGCTAACTGCAAATTTCATACATGCAAGTATTGTTTTAGGTTTGTTCTAATGTGACTTAAAATGTCTGATAGCAGTTGCAAAAGATACCTTGAGATAATATTTGATTATGTTTAGGAGAACACGGTGATGGCACTTGCTCT
This sequence comes from Arrhamphus sclerolepis, assembly GCA_037176975.1. Taxonomy (NCBI): domain Eukaryota; kingdom Metazoa; phylum Chordata; class Actinopteri; order Beloniformes; family Hemiramphidae; genus Arrhamphus; species Arrhamphus sclerolepis. The sequence continues at coordinate 15,458 of JBAMYA010000934.1, read as the reverse complement.
GGTACAATATGCCGGTTTCTGTCACCTTCAGTGCCTACAACAACTTCACTGCACAACACCCACATTCCATGGGTGGTGTGAACGATGCACACCAACTATTCATCGAGGAGCTGGGCAAAGAGCTTGTCATGGAGGGTACACCCAAATTCTAAAAAACATATTATTGACTCAATGGGATGATGTGCGAAAAAAACAACAACAAACAACAACAACAACAAAACAACAAAAAAACACAGTTGTAATGTATTTTATTTGGTCAGATTTAATCAGTTTATGGTATCCACACTGCAGATCCAATAACTCAAGTTACCTGTTATGACAGGTATGGGTGAGAAAATGATAAATAAACATGCTGTAAATATTTAATATATGAATATTTGGCCCCACTCACTGCTATAATAATTACCTGAAACAAATTGTTAGTATTGTCATTTTTATTTCAAATCATACTTTGGGAAGAATGTTTAGAATGTTTAGACTTCATGTAGTAATACAGAAAAATACTTTTTGTTTATGAAAAAGAAAGTATGAAAAAGTATGAAAGTAAAAATGGAAATAATGATCAGTGATTATCAAAAACAAGATTCTTTTTTAAACACTTGTAATTTTCAGTCATAAAGGTAGCAGATTTTTAAAAAGTAAAAGCAAAGAAACACTCAGCATTAAAAGGGCTGTAATTATGTTGCACATCACAGAGTTAACATGCTCAGTTGGGTCTTTGACATCGTCTAACGTCTTGTATTGTGTAATAAAGTGGAAATTAGTTTACACTTTGTTTGAACTATAAAATAAAGATGGATATCTTAAACACTTGTGATTGATGTTTTTTTTTTTTTTTTTTAACCAAGTCACAAGTGTGTGTCTTTTTCTTTTGAGCAAACCATCTAAACATCCAGCTGCACCGTGAAGCCCGTAGGGAGCCGCAGAAGTGCTCCCTGTGGTGCACGTACCCTGGTCGTGAGTCATTAATCTATCCACCAACTGAACAAACTCAACCTGACTCGTAACGTCACCCTCTGGGAATACTGGCAAAGAGAAAATGACATCAAATCGCTCTATGCCACATGTTCCATGAACTCAACACCGCCAACTACTTTATTAGACACAGCCGTCCTCTAGGACTTTAATATGGGAGTGGTGTTGTAGTGCTGCGTACTGCCACGGGGCAGCGATCACTGTGTGTCAACAGCAGCAGTAAATCAGCTGCCTTCTCTTTATCTCTGCAGGGCCTTAGTCGTCAAACTGGATTAGAGAGAATTATATTATTATATCAGTGTGATTACAAATAACTGATAATTATATCTACATTGGCTTTGATGGATCACATTCATTACGATGTGTTGCGGTTGGAAAATGTGACAAAAAGTGAAGCAAATATAGTGGCGATCCAAGACTACATGGTACCAAGTAATGTTAAGACACTCTGGGCCAGATTTACTAAAGGTTTGCATGTATTAAAACAATTGCAAACTCACTGCACACGCAAAAAAAACCCTGTACAAACTGATTTACTGACAGTGGGCACAACGGTTTGCATGCAGAATAGCACATCTAATCCAGTAACTACATCCACCAATGAATATGCAATTTGGGGCGTTTACACGCAATCCTGCCTGTGTTGGGAGGACAATATGTAAATATATTAATTTAGTACCAGCAAAGGGATTCATGAAACCTGAAGTGATTTTACTCATGGAAATTGCATCTAAATTTAACAAGGACATGCAAACTGTCTGTATGCATCATGGTGCACGCATGGCTGTGGTTATTGACAGAACGAGGAGACATCAAATGAAGCAAGGAGACGCAGAGAACACATTATTCACCCTCGTGTGAACATTTATTTCGATATGCTCACCAGTTTTCATTCGGTGTTGACATCAAAAAGTGGAATATCTGAGATGGAGAACAACTGGTTTATGTCAAATGAAAAGTTGCTCATTTTTTTGGTCAAATTTTATTATAAACAAGTTGAAATTATACAAAAGTTCCAATTTCTGTTTTTATGTCAGAATGTGTAAAATGTTGGTATTTTCCAAACCAAAAAAAAAAAAAAAAATTATTTCATTTAAAATACAGATTTTGCAAAATTCTACCAAAAATTTACTTTTCATTGAAAAGAAAGATGATATTGAAGAATTCTCTTTTTTACAACAAAACTTGCTTTTTTTAAAAATTTGTGATTATATACTTGTGACTTTTGTACAAAAGCTTCAATTGACAACTCAACTGAAACTTTATTTATTTATTTTCATTTTCATTTTTAACCCTACAGGGCACATCACCTTGAAAGGAGCTCACTGCCCAACCCCAGTTTATCCAGTAATGGGTGCGGGAAAAACTCCTGGCTGTCAGTTGGAATTCCTTTTATTTTAGTCATTCTTACTCTTACTCAAGACTTTTGTTTTTATGGTTGTACAGATACAGGAGCACTGAAATTGACATGTAGCTCCCAGATTGTGCAAAAACAATAGAAAAGGTCATTAACTATACTTAACACTAAGGAAACAGAATAAATCATTCAAAGATTATGTCAAATCTACAAGATATTGTATTCAATATCATATATACCCATTTTATGAAGCAGAATAGATAATAAAAAATATATGTAAATATAACATACAGTACGGTGGGTAATGTGTGTAATATGTTTCAAACAAAATAACTATAACTACAAAACTGTTTTTGCCATTTTACTTGGGGGTTGATGGAGATTGTCTCACTTTTGGAGCTCCTCAGTGGTCATTCGAGGAACTGCACACATTGCCACTTTCTCATCGATGACAGCTTAGCAGGTCGGATGTAGCCCCGTGGCTAAACCACATTCTGAGTGACCTTGTCCTGTTTCATCCCTGCAGCTGCTCAGCCCGTCAGGTTTTCATTTTATTCTTTTTTTCAACATGTGCCACAGCAGCAGCTGAGGAACCATTTTGGGGCCCTGATGCATTCAACAGCTGGTGGTGCCAAGCCCAGGGTGGGCGTCAGTGGAGGCGGGGGGGAACGTGAGGTCGTCTGTCTAGTGAACTGGAAACATGGGACACAGAGCACGTCAGGCGGCAGGCATGCAGCCAAATGGCAAAACAGCATTTGCAGGAAGAAGAGGAGCAGCACCATACTCATTTCACTCTTCCCAGATCCAACAACGCATGACCTGAAATCATATTTAAGATACATTTTAAAACATCCCATCACTCAGACGTCTGCGTACTGCATTCCATGGGAACAGTCTATTACTTGTCCATATCCTCCATTTTTTTTCTTCAGGAATGATACCCCAGAGCTGGTTCTGGTTCACCGCACCGTCCTGGGCCAGGTACACGTGCGCACCAGGACATAGAGAGACAATGCACCACTTGTGAGCTTAATTTACAGCATTGTGAGAAAAGCATAAATAGATGGTGTTCCAATTTACTCCAAATCCTGGTATGTGTTTACGTAAAATCAGCCCTCATGGTTTCAGGTATTGGAAAACTCTGCGGGTTTGAATGTTTACAGACACTGCAGGACAGAGGAGGGGAGCTGTTTGCTGGATGACCTTTGTCTTGAAATATCTCAAACCTCTAGATGCACTTCATGCCACTCTCTCACTGTGTAACAGTGATACTCATGCACAGCCAGATGTTAAAACCACCTTTTGTTCAGTCCTCTCCTGTTCTGATGCTGTCTAGAGGGTTGCCTTGTGAGCATGGCATCGGGTTTGTTGAAATATGGATGAGAGAGGCAGAGTTTCTGTTGAGTTTTATCTCTCGAAAGTAAATCAGTCTGCATCCCTGAACAAACACTAAGGGGGGATCTTACCTCGTCTATATGTTTTGCTCAATCACACATGCTGGTGTGTGTGATAAGAGTCCTCCATGTCCTTAGAAATGTGTACTCTCTGAGCCTCGGGTGTTTGAATGTGTGTGTTTGCATTTTCAGAAGCGTCTGCAGTGATTACATGACAGCTGAACAAATGAAGAAAGAGATAAACATTGTTGGAGTTCGACACAGCAGATGGACGATGAGTAGCACCCAGACGACACAGTGATGGGTCAGACTCGTGTCACTATTTATTGAAAAAGTATAATGTCAAACAGAAGGATAAGGAAAATGTGGGCAATCCTAAGTCCTCCCCTGGATTGAGCCTTCAGGACTTTCTTATGCTGGCTTCATACTGTATGATTTTTACAGTCTTATAAGATTAATTTAAGTCACATTGCACAAGATGAAATTGGTAGATTAGGGTGATTGGACATATGTTGAACCTTGGCTACGACAAAATAAATCAGTGTTTTTCAGGCTCTAAATGCATGTCACTGCATCGTTAGCAAGTTGCTGCTAATATGCTAGAGCACAGATGACTCGAAAGTTAGCGTTGCTGTAGTAGTGTTAGTATGCCTTGAAAATGAAATTAACAAAAAGAAGTCTCTTTCTTCTTTGAGTTGCACATTTTTCTTCCCATTTCTCTGTGTCTGGTGCTGTTGTTGCCAGGCTACTGTGGCGTGTAGATGCAGTGATGTTTATGTTATTTCATGGTGCATTCCTATTGGTTCATTAACTGACAGAGACCTCTTCATACCTGAAAGTAAACTCAAAATAGGACAAAATTGGTGAATGCGGCAAGTACGCACCACAAAAGAGCAAATCTGTTCGTACGAATGGTTCATGCATGAGGCTCAATCACTTGGGCCTACCTCTGCTGTAAACAGACTCTGGTACTCTGAGGAGTTAGATCATCAAGATGTAGTTTTGCAAACCTCAGTCATGCCTCCATGTTTTCTTTAGACAGAACCCTCAGAAACAAGCCATGCTTGCTCACTCTTCTTCTTCTACATGTGCTGTCATGGACTAATATTTAACAACACAATGAAGATTAAAAAGAGGACAATGAAACTGATCCTAAAACCATCACTTTGTAGTATATTCTAACAGTATAACATAAACTGTGAGGAACATTTTTTATATGCATGCTAGATTGATGCTGACTTTAATTGGTGTGTAGGCGTGTGCACAGTGTTTGTCTTGATACCAGTGATTTATTGTTACAAAAGCACTTGACAGGAAAGACAAAAATCCATGTTTTTGTGATTTCCTGTCCAGTCAAATCAAATATTCAACTTCTTTAAAAAGGGATTGTTTGTTTAATTTCAAAACAATGTTGAACTAAGAACCATCTGCTTATTTAAGAGATAGATAGATAGATAGATAGAACTTTATTAATCCCTGAAGAGATATTCAAATACTGCGATGGACCTGTCCAGGGTGTACCCCTGCCTTTCACCCGAAGTGAGCTGGGATAGGCTCCAGCAGACCCCTGCGGCCCTGTACAGTTGGGATGCGGTCCTGGGGAGGACCACGGGGTTGAGTTTTGTTTTGCCTTCTCTTCAGGCCCTCTGGAGCAGCTGCAGAGACTGCAGGGCAGAGAGCTAGAGCCCATCACCTCACCTGTGCGAGCTTCCCCACCTGCAACCAATCAACCCGGTCTACTAAAGGAGCCTTCCGTCCACCTTCACGCTGCCAGTTCTTCAGTTTAACCTTCTTAACTCTCAGCTCTGGCTGACATCCTTACTGCTGCTGCCACCTTCCCAGCACTTTTAACCAGCTTTTTCATCATCCTTTTGATGATTGTTTTTTTTGTTCCTCTTTTTATGATTAAAAAGTCTTACCTGCATTTGGGTCCTGCCTTTTGTCGACTTGCCACCAATTAACATGTACAGTAAATAGAGGGTACAGATAGTGTCTGGATGTTTCCATAACAATTTAAAAGGTACAGTTTAAACATAAATTAGGTTTGTGTTAATATTGGAACAAAAAATGATGGAAGAATCATAATTTCTGAGGTTTTTGTCTGGAGTAGGATTCAAAATAATGAGGATTTTATTTATCTAAGAGCTGTCAGCTGATTGTATCTGAAATGTGAGAAATTTGTCAAAACTTAACCCCCAAATCATTAAATATATTGATTTATCATTTCTCAAAAAAAGTTTAATAATTTTGAACAACATTATTCTGTGTTTTTTGGCAAAAAGTAAAACCTCTCTAACTATTACAATCTTTGAGCTGAGGCTTTAGCTCAAGAACATTAACATGTATAAAAATAAATACTATGTACTTTTAGTTTTAGGTCAAATATAAAAGTTTGTCTGTATAGTACAAGTGCAGTTCGGGACCTGATCCCTTTAGACTGTTTCCTTCTTTCTGCACCTATGAAGTAGCTGAAGTTGTTCCAGAAATCTTTAGAATGATGTATTGTCTAGAACAACATTCAGGTTAGATCATGGTAGCCTCAACCCACAAATAGGAAAACATCTAAGCCCTAACCATGTATATTTTTCCAGCCATAACCATCCATCTTCTATATACTCACTTCTTCCTCTTCGGGGTCATGGGTTTCTACTTGGGGCCCGTCCCAGCTGTCACTAGGTGAGAGGTGGCGTTCACTCAGGACAGGTCGCCAGTCCATCACAGGACTGCAGACTCACTCACTCCTACTAGAACGACCGGTCAACGTCACAGTCAGGTTTTTTTGGACTGAGGGAGGAAATCAGAGAACACCCACTCCAGCATGGGAAGAACATGTAAAAGCCAAAGCAGGGATTTTAACAAGGACTGTCAAGCTGTGAAGCAGTACTAACCTCCAGAAACCATGCTACCCATAACCCTCGTCATGTTTTTATTATTCCTGACCCTGACCTTTCAGATGACAACTAAAAACATAAGTCTGGTCAATTTTTCAGTAGGTCTCCCTCTATCTCTACACTTCTCCTCAACATTAAATCAACATTGTCAAAAATCTGCATTACATTTTCATAATGGCATCACATTTATGCATTAAAAAGTAAACTGTGAGCATCATAATGAAGAAAGATGTAATGGTCACACGGTCACATAAAAGGCCATAAGCTGCATCACCATTTGCATTTACTGGAGCACCAATGTGTTTTTGACGGCACAATTTGCTTTACACTGATGAAACTTTTGCTTGCACAGATTGGCTCGTGTGAATGCACCGTACGTCTTGTTCAGTTTAAGGATTTGGTTGTTGGGTTACCTGGTACTCTTTTGCTTTTCCTGTTTTATTTTGAAAGTCTTATTCCTTGTGTATGGGTTCTTGTTTGACTTCCCTGTCAGTGGCTTTTTTCACACCTGTCTCTCATCAGTCCATGTGTCTGTACTTGTACTTGTTCTGTTTCAATTCTATGTTCCAATTAAGTTAACATGTGCTACGTTGCGATAGCAAAGTATCCCAAACAGAAGTGAAAAGAGACTGAAACAGAAAAAAGGAAAAGCTTTAACTTCATTGCTGTTTAATGGAATGTAATTTCTTATGCAAAAATGTAGTTAATTACTGATTTGAAATTTGTTGTTAAATTATTAAGATGACTTTTTTATCTCCAGAGTTCTATTTATAAACACATAACACATATTTACTCATATCTATAACACATGTCAAGTTCACTACGCCCTCTTGTCCTCTTCTAAGTCGTAGGAACCTCAAAGTACACAAAGATGAGCTTGGTGTACTTGGAACTGAGAAACAGCTGTTGTCTTGATTTTCCTTCCTGTCCCGCTGATCCATCATCTTCATTCTGCTCATTAATCTCGTCCATCTTGGTGCCTGTGTAGCTGCCTTTGTTGCTCCCTTTTGTTTTCGGGATGTTCTTTTTTCCTGATTATCCTGCATTGGCTGCATCTTTGGCATACCTTTTTTTTTTTGTACATAATATGAATTTGTTCATTATTCCTCCACTCAGGTCCAACACCTCCACAAGACTCGAATGCAGCAAAATGCTATAGACTCGTACCTGTGCTGGCTGCAGGAGGACTCTAGCCTCCATACATCGGACGCCTCCTCAAAGTTGTCCAACAATGTGGAGGATCTTTTGTTTATACTAGTCTGGTTGTTGCTCTGCCTATGTCACATGCTTTTTTTTTAGTTTTGTTTTGTTGGATGCTCATTTCAGCACATATAGTAGCTTCTTTAATTTATGGTGTAAACAGACAGTGCTACATTTTAAATTCTGTTATGGGTATCTTGCAAAATTCACATCAAACAAATTCCTTTCCGCCCTAATAACAAGTTCAAGAGCAACTTTACAGTGATTCCCTGTGATTACCCTGCATTTCCAAGGGGATACACAGACACTGCTGCCATATCCTTATTTGACACGCTATACACCTCCTCTGGTGCACCTAGGGCACGCCAATGAATATTTCAGCAAGTCAAAATGGGTACAGGATTACTCCTGAGTCAGATGTGCTGGCAGAGGCCACGGCTCTACAGGTGAAGCATTAGTGCCAAGCACGTTCAGAGCACAGGGATAATGTATCAAGACATTATGGACTCGGGTCAGTCCTGTTGTTCCATGTTGATGATTTACCCACAGTTTCAGGGGACTGCAGAGGGAAAAGGACTTGCTACCACAGGCATCTTTAACTGTGACTGATGGACACAGCAGCAGGCATTTGAAGTTTCACTGCTTGAATTGGTTCACTAGTTGATCTTACTGAGAAATATGCATATATTTATGTTTCCTCGGTTGACTCATTATCACAGCAGTTCATCAGTTCACATCAGTACAGGGACTTGCTAACCCTGAAGCTCGATTTCAGCTGCTTATATGTCATCCAGATGATGTTTGGCAGCATTTCCACCATGGTTCATCAAAAGAAAAGGCTCCTCTTATAATTGTTGTGAGACCTCTTTTTTCACTCTTATGAAGTGAAGCAGAGGAATTGCCCTAAACCAGCCACTGTATAAATACTTTGAAGTAAACCACGAATGAAAGAACTCACTTCTTCCTCCAGCAGCATTTAATGAAAGAGAATACGGAGAGAGGAAACGTGACACTGAGCTTTTATATAAACCCCTGAAGTCTAACTGAGCTTGGCAAGTGATAACATTGGACTTGGTAAACTGTGTAGCCAGGATCTTTATAAGGATGTGCAAAGCACAGCAGCCATTATTTGGACATGAGAGGCACATTATCCTTGGCTCCGGGCTCTGAATTTGCGAGAGGCACTTTGACTGCAGCTACAAAGAGGCTATGAGCCCCTTTCTGGGTTTTACTCATCCCTTTTATGTTCATTCATGACAATGCATCTTATCGTTGAGTATCCATCTCCTTTCATGTCTTTCCTCGGGGATTAAAGCAGCATCATAAGTGATATGTCATGACTCAAGTGTGCTTCTTCCAATTTATTTTCCATAAGAATAAGTCTGTCAGGCTCTAAAGTAATAACCAGCGCCACTGGTAAAGACGTCTACAAAGTAAATAAGGCATCCTTCCTGTCACTACAAATGTGTGCCTACGACTGCCGTCGCCATGGTGCTGCTTGTCAGCATCTTTGTCATCAGTGTCACCATGGCAGTGTGGGTTGTTGTTGATCCTTCCTGCAGGTGTGACAGTTGGTCAACTGGTCAGAGTGGAAAGTCCAGAAGCAGTGGTGTGTTAAACATGTTTGTCAGCAACAGTGAAGACAAAAGAACAGAACAAAGCTGGGGGAGAGCATGTGGGTTTGTGTAAGCCCTTTATGACCAACTCTTCTCTCTGTAGGAACTCAGGCTTATGTGTGGTTCATAGTTTCCAGGTTTGCAATGGGAAGCAAAGCCTTCAGCTTTCGGATCCTTTTTGCCAAAACTAGCAGATAGTCTTGTTATGAAAAGACTCTTTTACAGGACACCTCATACTATGAATTCTTTTTAGAAAGTTGATACCATTTCTTCAGGTATTAATTGAAGTGTTGCAATATGTTTTGGCCAAAATACCACAGAGCAAGGGAACAAAAGCTCGCTTATCAACCATGTCATTACAGCTCTGGTTGTAGCAGTCATTTTTAGGGGCTGGGGTCACCCTCTAGTCCCTCCTTTTATGTGAGGCGTCTCATTTAGAGGAGCTGGATAAATCTACTATGCTACTATGAGTAAGCTTCCTCAAGGACATACTTTATATATGTTACATATGTTTAAAAGTTGTTTGTTCTTTTTAAAGCATTTTGTTACATTTCCCCTTTTATTTTTAAATAAGACCCACCTATTCCACTTGGCTTTCAAGACAGAAGGAGATATCTAATTTTGTTTTTTGTTTTTTTTTTTAAATCCAGTTCTGTCTAGATTTTATGTTCTTTGTTTTCGAAATTTGTGTTTTTGTTTTACCTGTATTTTTATTCATTTTATCTTGAGTGTATTTTATATATATGTATATATTATATATATATATTTAGCACTTTGGTCATATTACAAAATAAATAAATAAACACCATAAATGCTTTATAAATAAACTTGGCTTGGTTTTAATTAAGTTAAAGTCGAAAAGCACGCCTTTTTTACAGCATCTTTGACAACAGTTAAAAGCTTAAAACATCACTGAAAATTCTAATCTGAGTAATTGTCAACAACCATTGATGGTGCCCAAAGGATAATTTTATTTTAGAAGCAACCATCTGCTCTGGTTAACTGAACATCCATCCATTACCTATACCAGGGGTGTCAAACTGATCTGTGAAAGGGCCGGTGTGGCTGCAGGTTTTTGTTCCAACCATGCAGCAGCACAGCTGACTTGTTTCATTCAATCAATTGAACTGGTTCAGACCTTCAGTGAAGGCAATTTAGTTGATTGAATGAAACAAGTCAGCCACACTGGCCCTTTCACGGATCAGTTTGACACCTGTGATCTACACAGACCAACTTGCAATGTAAGTTTTACTTTTGCCTAGACAAAAGTAAAATAGATTTTCAAATGGTGAAAGAGGACACTATAATGTAGTATAAAAATAGACCAATTACCAACTGTAATACATCTATCTATCTCTCTCTCCATATGTATATGTGTGTATATATATATATATATATATATATATATATATGTGTGTGTGTGTGTGTGTGTGTTTAAATCTGGAAAGACTGCATATATTTAGTTTGTACTAATGTAAGATCACATCCAGGCTGTTTGATTTTCTTCAAACATGGACTGAGCTTCAGTTTCAAATACTCACTGGGAACTCTGTGGAATCATGAGTGCCAGCTGGTCTTAAGTGGAAATGTTGTGTTAAGTGTTGCTCTGCTGACCAGCTCCAGTGTTTTAGTTCTAGAATAAGGTATGAAATATTTCTGGCATGTGGCTTACAGGAGCACAAATACCGGGGACAAGAAAAATGCACAAAATAAATAACGCTTTTGTCAAATTAGATTTATGGATTCAGTAAGGATATAAAACATTTTGGCATCTTAACCCTTTTTGGTTGAACAGCTTTAATTACCTCAAGCTATTAATTGGGGCTCCAGGGCAGGGGCCTCACACACCTCTCCAGACTAATTACGCTCTCATTTCAGAAATGTGTCTCATGCTGTTTGGTGACCCAAATCCAACATCACAAGAACATAGTGAAGAAGAAAGTCCAACCAGAGCTCCATTTCTCACTAGTGAACATTAGTCTTCACTTTAAAGAAAACAGCAGGATGTCACTAAGCATGAATGTCACCATGAACTGTAGTACACCACAACTAAAATATATATTAGTTAAGAAAAAAAAAATCAAAACCAAAAAGTAACAGGACTCTTCAGAAACTTGCTAACCATGTATTGAGTATGATGTCTTATACTTTGCATACTAGAATTAAAAACTAATTTTGGGGGGATTTGGATCATTTGATCATTACCACATGTTTATCACTTTGAAGCAGGAACACATTTTTAACTGGGAAACAATGAAATAGAATATACTGAAACTTTGTAGAGCCTCCTTTACAAAATTTATGGACAGGTTTTGCTGGTGTACATCACTGATGTGGTGTGTCTTGTGACGTCTTACAGGTTTTTGCAGAATTTTTATTTTATTTTTTTAATTTCTCTTTAAAATTACGACTTACATGAGACTTGCTGGGACACGATGACTACTATCTGCACAAGCTTACTGTCTTTCATCTGTGAATAATCTTTCTTATTGTATAGAATGATGGGCTTCAGAGATGATTCTATAATCCTTCCAATGCCAACAATTGCTTCTCTAACATAGTTGTGGAAGTCTTCCTTGAAACACTTGAATGCTCTAGTCCAGTGAATTTGATTGAATTAGATTTGTTGATTTGAAGTCTGTTTTTCCTCCAACCACAGCCCATGTTTCAAAGAGGTGGGACAGAGCTGTCAAACCCAATGGCTTCAAGCACATCAAATCAACCCAGCATCTGATTGGTCAGCTTTATTCTTAAATGACATGGATGTAAAATCTAACTACAGATGAAGAAAAAAAAAAAAAAAAAAGATTTTTGTGCCAGGCTGTAAATACATTTAATTATACTGCAAAGTTGTCACTTTTACCATGGGGGCCAATGGGGATTTGCCCCGTTTTGGGAGCCGGCACCAAGTGGTCAATGGAGGAACTGCAACAAATTGTACTTCCTGTATGAGCGTCAACCCAGATGGCTGCTGCTCATTGGTATTTAAATAGATCATGCAATGGAGCTACAGAACTATTATTTCAACTTTTTAGCAACTGACCAAATGCAATGACAAGTAACTGTTCATCACTCAAGATTATGACTTTTTTTTTCTCTCTTTTTTTTTTTTTTTTTCTCAAACAGCTTTAAATTGTAAAGTTTAGTTCATTTAGTAACCTAGCAATTAACAGTTGTCACACAGGTGTGTAGTTCCAACTATTAATCCAAATCTACAAAAGAGCTCTATTACATATTTTCAAATGAGAAGAAAGATGAAAAAAGAAAAGAGAGAAACTATGGCACCTCGTCTCCCCTCCTCTCTTTTTCTCCTGGCCTCTGCTCCTCTGTACCTCACCAGACATGACAGAGGACTTTCAGCCACGACCGAGGGGGCCAGAGCGGTAAAACTTTCTCTTATAGTGTATTATTATTATTATTATTATTATTAGACTTTATTATTATACTTTTGCTTGCGTAGTCACTCTGGTCGCCTTACCTTCTGCCAGTTCCCCTCTTTCCAGCGGTACCGAGTGGGACAGTCGTCCACGCGGCAGCTCTGGGTGGACGTCGGTCGGGACCGCGGGGGACAGCCGGTCTCCAGCGGGCTGCGTCGGTCTCCAACCTGGCAGAAAACCTCTCGTCGCTGGATGCCGTCGCCACATGAAGCTGAACACTGAAAGCGGGACAGGTAGAAGTCAATAACTCCGTGTGAATTTATTTGAATTAAAGATAGAGATTTACTGATCCTGGGAGAGTGTAAGCGTTACAACAGCAAGCTTGAGGCACAACATACTAAAAAGGATAAGAAGTATATTAGAAATAAGAACAAACTATAGGCTACAGGTTATGTCACATGAAATAACAAACTAAAATATCAGTGTAAAGCGTATGAAATGTAGTTGTTGTGAATGTGCAGCCGATGAAATATACAGATTTTCAAACGTACAGGATATATTACGAAAACATAATAGACTAAACCACTAAATGTCCAGGCTAAGAAATGTGCAATGTGTATTATCTGTCACAGAGGATGCGGTATGAGTATGTATGGTATGAGGCATAAAGATTAACTACCTTTACCTATAAAAACAGAGCTGTTTGAGTCTTTTGGAGAAATGAGCTCCAGTGTGTAGTAAAGAGGGTGGTTGGAGTTGTCCATTAAAGATGAGAGCTTGTTTAGTGTCCATTAATCTCTGTATTTTATTTTTTACGTATTAAAGCTTTTCGGATTATGCCTACAAGGTGCTGGATAACGACTTGTGTTGTTGACATTGTCACTTTGTGTGCTTTTATTTGTTTTTTGTTCACGTTCTATTATTAATGCAAATCATATATTATATGATTCTATAAAGAGAAATATGCCCTACATACTGTTCATTTTCAAAATGCAAAGTCAGATTTGACCAAAATGTGAAGACACTTAAGTTGGACTATACATAGTGACATTGTTTAATAGCTATTAACACTTGTTTAAAATGTGTTTCCTTTGCTACAGATCATGTTTCTTCCAAACCACCTGTAATGCACCGATATTAATATAATGCATTATTTCTGTTCATGTCAAGATTTCATGATGAATCTATAACAACATATTATCTGCTCCACAGTATTTCAATAGCACTGCTTGGGTAAGAGCCTTGTGTGGAGTATCACTTACTCCTGGAGTGTGTCCTGCTCCACAGCTGTTTGGAGCAGTCACACATCCTCTCTCACATATGGAGCACATTTGTGTCTTGGTGCTCTGAGCAATGGGGTGAATTCAGAGAAAGAGGACTGAAGAAGAGACGGTGGACAAAATGAAACAGAGAGAGCAGGGAAGGGAAAGAAAAAAGACAGCAAGCGTGAGGCGGACACCCAGGTGCGTTTTGTGAGTTTGTCTGGCACAGCAATGTTGGGGAATTGCCTCGAGTTGGGGCATTTATGGAAAAAGAAAAAAAGACCAACATGTGGCTCCCATTGTGGCAGAGCAGGTAACAGTGAAAGAGAGGATAAAAGGGACAGGGAGGAAAGGAAGGTGAAGGGTAAAAGTAAGGGAAAAAATTGAGATGAAATGCATAGATTTGCATTGGCTTGACTTGAGATCAAAGACATGATCTCACCTCAGTACAGACTCCAACCGTCTGTAGCGAGGTATCCCATCTATAGCACCTCTACTTCTGTTTTCTACTGCCTCAGGCCTCTGCTGCACCCTGTGACGTGTAAAAGCTCTCTGACTTCGTAGTTTAGCATAGTGGATATTATACCAGCAGGTTGAGCCTCGCATGTTCCACACATATGGACATACTTGCCAGCAAGATGGTAAGCATTAAAGTGGAAAGAATGAGAGAGAGAGAGAGAGAAAAAAAAAAAGCTACCGGGTCTGGCAGCGTGAGAACAAGAACAGGAGTGTTTTATGGCACGGTAAGACAGTCCTACCTCCCCCCAACTACCAGTCTTCCACTTGGGACATCGTCCACCTCGGCAGCGCCTCTGCCTGCTGGGCTTGGGAGACAAATGCTGGCAGTTTTCCTCTGTGATGGGACGTCCTGACCCAGTCACACAGCTCACCTTACGGGATTTGAAACCTCTTCCACAGGAGGCTGAGCACTGCAACATGGGAAGGAGGAGAAAAATAGAAACCAGTTATGCTTCATGTTTAATGTTAAAAAAAGATCAATTTCAGGGAATGGAGTGAATTAGTTGAAAGGCAAATTTAATAGAAAAAAAAAATATTTCATCATATCTATAGCTATCTTTTTATACATGCGCTCACACACACACTCACACAGATAGCAGATGCAAGTAAACATATAAAAAAATTGAAATGGTTTAATGAATAAAATAACATTAAACAAACAAAGAAAACAGGATCCAGATTTGTAGCTAGCTCAAGAGCAAATGTGACTGGTCACCCGGCAGCAGTTTCTCTCATTCCTGGGTTCACCGACTTACCGAAGTCTAACTCATTGTGACAGGCAGGCACGCACACACACACACACACACACACAGAGCTGTGTTACAGGAGGGAGGGGAACCAGGCTGGTCGGTGCTCGAATAATCAAAG
>JBAMYA010000923.1:0-18506 GCA_037176975.1 Arrhamphus sclerolepis | reverse complement strand
GATCTAGTTCTCTTCTTTATTCTGTTGACTATCTGTCTAGCTGTACAAAGCTAACGTCGTACTGCGAGGGCAGAATAACCAGTGTGTGTACTATGTAAACATAGACCATATATAGTATATGAGATTTATGGCTAATTTACTAAACATCAAGGTCCTGGACTACAATATAAAAAAAAGTTCATGCTTCCTGAACAAGCAGGAGAAATGAATTGCTTTAGAAATGTGTCTATCTAAGTCTGCTGCTCTGTATGATGAAGTCAATATTGCCCCAGGCAACATCTAGTTGATAGTATTATGCTCCACACATGTTCCAGGGAACCCAACCAGATACCACACACCAGCTCCGACATTCACCTTATGAGCAATCTTTCTATTTCCAGAGAAATGCTTTCTCTCAACCCCACACTCTCAGCTCTTAAAAAAAAAGAAAAGGCAGAAAAAATGCAACAAGAGCGTGAGAAACAACTAACCCACTGACTGAAACTGAGCAGACTCCAAATACCATCAGTGTCGATTCAGGATCATTTGTTTGTTTTTTAACGTTTGATGCATATAGGCTACAGGAAAAAGTAACTTAAAACAGAGAATTACAGAAATGAGGTGCCACAACAAAACAAAACCAAACCAAAAAAATCATATGCATGTACATACGCATACAATTTTAAAAAATAGATGAAGAAAAAAGAAAAGAAAAGAAATAAGTCCACACAGTTATCCTGTTACAGTGCATAATTATGCAGATTCAAGGTCCATTTTCAGCTGTTCTACAGAAGAAATAAATGATTCAGTGTATATCTAATCTTTCAGTCAATCTTAAGAAAAAACATCACATCACATATCCATCTGCCAAAGGAAGTGGGCTTGTCATTTTCAATTTAAAAGAATAAGTCACCGTGTTAAAAGGGAGGAGTAAGCTGTACTATTTAACTGTGGCTTTTGTACAGGGAGATCTTCTGATGGTACACCAGAGTCCAATAAAAGGACGGGAATTAACTGTTAAACCTGGAATCACAGAACACACTTCAGATATTGAGGACCAGAATGGAGTTATACAACCAGAGCATGTGAAAGAGAGAAGCAGGGGCAAATATAAATTCTTAATGCAAGATTGGATCATCCCATTGTTTTTTCAGGGTGAGCCGACTGAAAAAAAAAACAAAAACAGATGATGTTTTAAAGATGAACAAATGTGTACAAAACATTTGTTCACTACTGAAGGTTGTACATCAACCGCAATCTGCAATGGATGAGATTGGATGGATTCACTACTTGTTGCAGATGAAAAATGGCTCAATGATCACATCTCAACCCTAAATCTTAATTATCATTATTATTATTATTTTTCTATCTTTAGTTTGAAATTATTTTCACTATATTTTCTCATTAGTTCATTTATTTATCTCAAAAGGAGGACAGAAGGTAATAATAACGAGAAAACAGGAAAGTGACCAAGTAGCAGATCTCCATGACCTCCATGTCTATATGGGGACTCCCTGAGTTTAAAAAAATAAAAAATAAATCCACTGTGCCATTCTTAGATTTTGGAATTGGTCATATACTGTATAAAAGATAAATGAACAAACTTTGCAATGAAGTTTTCCATAGGTTTTCTACAGAGTATCTTAGGAGTCTCTTTTTTGTTAGTAGAAATTGTCATTTGTCTTGTAATTTGTGCTTAATTGGATTGCCTTTAACTTACTTTCTGTGTAAAGTGCCTTGAGGTGACTTGGTTGTGAATTGAGGATATGCACGTAAACAGAATCATTGAATTGTTTGTGTTTGCCTGGCTTCCTGTTTTATTTTGAAAGTCTCATTTCTCATTTGTTTTGTTCAGCCTTGACTGCCTTTGCTCTTATCTCTCCTGATTGTGTGTATATATTGTCATGCCTTTTGTTCCTTCCTTACTGGTCTGTCATCACCCCGCTGGCTGTCTACCCATCTTCTTCACTGTCGCTCTGTTTGTTTTTGCTCACTGCTGTCTTCCATTTTTGGTTGTTTAGAAATAGCCCACCTGGCTGCACTGTCTGTTTAGTTTTTGTTTGAATAAAAGGACTTACTTAGTCCTGCCTCCAGATGTCCTGCATTTGGGGCCTCAACTCCTGAAACCTTAAAAAGCAGTGAAGCACAAGAAAACTGACACCAAAAGTTTAACATGAGAACACAAAGAATCTATTAAACAATCAAAATCCCAGGACCATGACAGGATGGGCTGGTTAGCATCAATACAGTCAATATTTTCTGCTCTCAAAAGAGAAAATGTAAACTCTCACCTCGTGAATGTGAACTCTCCTTCTTTGCTGGAATTTTTATTTGATCATTTCAGAATCCAGAATTCTGCCATGTTAAAAACCACTTAGGTACCACTAAGGTATCATAACTCACAGTAAATGCTCCGTATTAAACATAAAAACAATATATGTATGTATATATCCATGTAATTGGAAACTATAGTCTTATACTTCCTTCCATCTTCAGTGTGTTAAGTTTTTTTTTTTTTTTTAATCCTTTACAAATTTAGAGGCCAAGATGTATAAAATATCACTGTGGTTAAAGACAGTCACCAGGAGTTTTATTCCCACAGTTCTTTAGTACATCAAGTGTTTTTTTACTGGGAAATTTAATACAAGAATGTAAGAGATAAACAGAGCAAAACCTCTCTTTTCTGTGGGTTAACTGTGACAGGGTTAGAGTATGTGGGTATGTTCATGCATGCAGCTGAAATCTAGAGGCATTTTCCCTGTATGTGACCCTGCTGCAGTGGCTTTTTGAAATGAATGGCTCATGTTTGTGAATGAATTACCGTGTGAATGGCTATCAGTCGGGCTACCATCGTCTGGCTGACAGTGAGCTCTGTGGTCTGTGTTACGCAGTCATGCTCCACATAAAGAAAGGCTCGATAGAGATCTGCAGAGGTGGTAAAGACTGGTGCGGTGACCGCTCAACCAGCAACAACAGTGAGACAGGCCAGCCATCAGACATGGTCAATCTAAAGCTCCCTGGCTCCAGAAACATGCAGGACTCACTAAAGGCTAAAAACACACTTCACATCTCATTAGTCAGGACCACTGTGAGCTCTGACTGAAGTCCCAAAACAGGTCAAGTAACAGCTCATGTAAAACACAACTAAATGTTTTCTTTTAATTTCTTTTCACTAATTAACCCTGTTATTTGGGTTTGTTTTGTTGATGTTAATGGGTCTTTTTACACTTCTAAGATCAACTTCAACATGTTACATCAGCACAACACAAATTGAATTCATTTAAAATGTTTTAATTTTTTGGCAAACATACTTTTTTAAAAGTGTGGAGAGGCTTTTATTGACTTGTGAAGGTTGTTCAACCCAGCGACTGAAATCCAGATGAGTTTGTTTTTATTTGTTTGTTTGTTTTTTTAAGGAAAATTCTTACTTGTTTTGGAAACTGAGGGTCAGCACGGCACGGCCCGTGCCCTCAACTGCTACCCAAATAATACAGCACCCGACTCATATGGCACCTCCTGCACCTGGAGGTGTGATGCCTTATAGTGCAGGCTCTGTTGTAGTCTCTGGTGGTGGAGAGGGACCGACTTCTGGTCGGTCCATGTTCCCATGTTCACCCTGGGTCTTGAACTATGGGTCATGGCAAAAAGACTGCTGTTTGAAGCAGCTGAAACTAGTTTCCTCCATAGGGTTTCTAGACTTTCTCGTAGAGATACGGTGAGAAGTTCATTCATGCAGGAGTAGAGCGGCTGCTCCTCCACATTTTGAGAAGGCAGCTGAGGCGGTTGGTCATTTGGTTAGAATGTCTCTGAGATACCTCCCTGGGAGTGTGTTTCAGGCACATGCAACTGAAAATAAACAGGCTCTGCAGGGGATGCCTTCATGCTAAAGAGATATTTTTGAGCTGGTTTGGGAACACCTTGGTGGTCTTTGTGGAAGGGCTGATGGAGGCAGCTGGAAGAAGCAGGTCTGATCAACCCAGACCTGGATAAGTAGAAGTAAGCGTGTGGATAGATGGTTGCTCGTTCTTATTTCAGTAATAAACCTCTGAGCCACATGCTGTGTATATAATCACAACATGAGTCTGTAGCAAAATGGTTTGATGATCTCTTTTTAGCTTGTAACTACTGGTATGTCAATGGGAACGAGATGAATTTGACCAAGAGTTTTTGAAACATTTTGGTTGCATCAAATTTATTTAATGCATCTCTGTTTTAACATTTCAAAAACAATAAAACAGGA
Organism: Arrhamphus sclerolepis; assembly: GCA_037176975.1. NCBI lineage: Eukaryota > Metazoa > Chordata > Actinopteri > Beloniformes > Hemiramphidae > Arrhamphus > Arrhamphus sclerolepis. The sequence goes on along the minus strand of JBAMYA010000923.1, from coordinate 14,287 downwards.
TGAACCACAACACCACCACAGACAGGAGAAACCAAAAGCAACAAGTTGCAATAAAAAAAAAAAAAAAATTAAAAGTTATAAACAAACTAAACCTGAATAGAAGAACTAGGCACAGCCAAATGCATGTGAAATGTCAGCTGTTTTTCCCTTGTTTTTCTAGTTTTCTTGTTTTGCAGATATTTTTTGTTCTTATGAGACATTTTGAGACCAGGTCTTGTATTAATCTTTATATTATGATAGTTTCATTTTAATGAAGAATATGGGTATCTCCTGAATGGCACTGTGACTGATGCAAGAGTCAAAGGACAGCTTATCTTTTTTAGGTGGAAAGATGGACATCAAAGCGCACAGTGATAAAGTAAAGTTCAAGATCAGTGTAAAGGTTCCAGACATCTGCTGTGCATATGATGCTGCATTTTATGTGGTGATTCATCCACACAGATACATAAGTACACAAGAAGACTGACGATTAAGGATCTGGGCACCAAAAAAATGCATCTGTGTTTATGTGTATAAGACATAATAGTTGCTGCACTACTGAAATCACAAAGATCTCCTCCACCCTTATTCAGCAAAGCAAATCCCCACATCTGCCCGCCTGTTCCTGTGAGGGTACTGAGAAATCCAAGGCCCAAGAAGATCCAACAGCAGCACGCTTCAGCAGAAAACATGTCTGTGACACTTGTAGTTTATATTGTGATGGAGCCTGAGGTGAACAAGGGGAAAGAAAAGCAGTAGAGGAGGTGGACTGCAGAGTTAAACAGGGAGCATGTGGTATGAAAATAAATAAAGAGTCAGCAATGGTGTGTTAGATCCAGGTCTGCAAAGGTTTGTGTGACTTCTGTATAAACACTAAAGAATTGTTTGCCTTGTGAGATCATCCTTTCCAACAGGTTGGCATTTGCACTGGTCTACCACAAAACCCAATATCTCCATGACATCTCTTACAGAGCTGAAGTAAACCTGACATTTACACAGACTCGTGGCCACACACACACACGACTGCTACAACGCTGCCCTTGCTTTGGACCTCTGGGTTGTTTTCCCTTGAGTCTAAACCAAAACAATCAAACCACTGACACAAGAAAGAGATTATAAATTTCCAGCACAGCCATCACCTTAACAACGCAGTCCAAATTTAATATGTGATCTTTTAACTGACTGAAACACAAGCACCGGTAATGGAGAATATCATCTTATCTTTATATTCAGCTTTGTCTCCAGCACACATATTTCAGCCCTGCTGTGTTGTTTCTTAGTTCTGCACCACATCATGCAGAATGATCCGTTCTATCAGAACAATGTCTAATGAAAATGGAGTGAACAATAACATTTGGAAACTTGGATGTCTAGAAACAGAGCTTGGTAGACCTTGTAGTTTTCCTGCTGCTCTCACCCTGTCGGGTTGTTTTTTGTGGCCATGGACCAAAAGATAAAGACATGGGCTCTCAGTGGACTGGCAGCTCTACCAGCCCGTCACCACAAAGGCACTTGCCTGCTTGGCATGACGTCTTGGAACATTTCAGTTCAAATATAGGCTTTAGGCTTGAAAGAGAACCAGTCTGCATGGAAAATTAGCAAACTACTTTTGTTTAAACTCAGAAAGCAGGTGGGTCCAGCTTACACTGTAAAATCTGTGAGTAAAGGTTACTTCAAAAATTATGGCAACAAAGTGGCACTTAATATAATTGAGTAGATTTTAATTTCCCAATATTTATGTAAAATGTATAGAAAAAGTTAAGTGAATTTAAACAAAAACAAAAGCTAATATGAATGAATGAATGAATGAATGAATGAATGAATGAATGAATGATGATAAAAAATCAACAGTAAATTTGTGTTGGATTACAGGAAAGAAATTAAGGTTTAAAGTAGTCTAATTTCAACCCAAAGATCAATTTCAATGTAATAAATCTGTGAAAAATTATGTTGAATTCACTGGGAAAAGTTGAGTAAAAATGATTTATTGTTTTATTTGTCTATAAGAAAGAAATTAACATTTACTTCTTTTTTTTCAGGAAAATTCAATTTGGATTCATTTATTTTCCAATTAAACTTTATAAATAATTGAATTTGATTGAATAATAAGAGAACATTAAATGAACTTCTTATCTGAGTCAACACATTAAAAGATTAGTTGGTTTTACTGTGAAAAATAAATCATATGAACTTACAATTTAGCATTTTTCTGCTAAATTCAACTTATATATACTAAAATTGTTATCAAAGTATAACTACATAAATTGTATAAAATTAACCAATAGGATTGTAAATTTATACAACAATATTTAGGGTCATTTTGTTGCCACAAAGTATAATCTACTCAATACATTTCCTTGGTGTAAGTTTGTTTTATTTGGTTCAACAGATCATCTCACATACATAGAGAACAACATAAACATTTATTGCATGAACACCATTTTGAAAAGTTTTCTCTTCAACATCTTTCTGTTGCCAAAATACAGCAACATAAGAGAAACTACGCGTCTGTAGACCAGAGATATACAGTAATTCAGTAAGTTTGTACATTTTTAACTCATTACTGTGGGTGAAGGCCTGTGTGTGTGTCTTTGTGTGTGTTTCTGTGTGTTGAGGGGTCACGTAAACAAAATGTTTTTATACTGCAAACCAACACTTCATCAATTTTTGTACAGAAGAATTTACCACATGAACCAAATGAAATCTTTAGATCAAAATCTAACTTTGTCGTTTACTTGACGCTTGGAATAATTTCCGGTCCTCCAGTTTGCCTTATCTCTGTAACTTCTTAAAGAGTGACTAACAAAAAAAAGTTAATTTGTTTAAATTTGAATCATTCAATATAACTGCAGAACAAATGTGTATCCCTGAAGTACACAGTATATAAACAATGTAAATCAAACTTTGAGATCAGATCAAGGTACACTGTCAAGCACTGAATAACCAGTTAATGCTCGGATTGCTTAAAGGCTTGAAGCACGAAAACTACCATCATTGTATAAGTGACCATTTATTGAAACAAACCAGTGAGACTTACCAATATAAAAACAAACTGTTTGTTTGTGGGGATTTGTATGTGGGACAGTTAGCGGATGTTAATACACATGTGTAGAGTCTGACAGAGAGTTACGACACGTAACGTTCTTGTCGTAAAGACATTTCTGAGTGGACATTCTTCAGGTTGTTTGTCAGTCATTTACAGTTAATGTGCTTATCTCCCAGATTGTGGGGCTGAGACCTTTAATTGATTATATCTACCAACCTTAAGAAATTACTGAAATAATCAGTAGAGCTTACAACCAGATCAGTTTCAACATAGCTTACAGTAATGTGAATCATGAGGCACTGATTGACTAAAGCCAATGATCCAGTACTTTTATGTATGAATCAGACTTACCGAGGCAGTTATTGGAAGCATGAAACATGACGGTGCAAAAAAAAAATTATTCCCAGAAATTATTTGTAACTTATATGAGACACATCACACAAAGCTGGCCAACTGGTTTTGATGTCTTCGGTGCTTGGAGACAGGATAATGATTAAATGTTGTCTATGTGTAAACAGCGTTATAACCATTTTCTCTTGTATCAGTTTGTTCTTGTACGTTGTAGTCTGTAATGCTGTAGCCCTTTGTAGAAGAAAATCATTTGTATATATACTGCCACCCCATTCTCCAGGTCCTCCAGTAATGGAAAATTATATACCCATCCATCCATCCATTATCTATACCCGCTTTGTCCTGTGCAGGGTCACGGGGGTCTGCTGGAGCCTATCCCAGCTCACTTCGGGCGTAAGGAAAATTATATATTTCAAATAAAGTTAAATTGTTTCTCATGATGAATGTAAAAGCGTGGTCATCTGCAAACATTTTATGTTGATTTTATAGAGGTAAAAAAAAAAATCCTATAGATAATAACCAATTCTTTTCTGCTTATTATAAAACCAAATTAAGTCAGATTAAGTTTGGTCAACTTGATCATTTTCTGCTGCTTCAATTTCAAAACAACCAGTATATTTTTTCATCAACCTGTAATGCAAACAACATGGTATCACAACTTATTTTATAATGCATATCTATCAGTTGCTCTTCCAGCAACTGAAAAGAAAGCAACATTTCCATCAACTGCACTGTATGAAATAAAATTTTACACAGACATACAGAATGTTATGGACAAATTTGAATTCATATCAAAATGTTGATGTTCACATAATATATTTAAATTCTTTATGAGATTAATAAGTGGATAGAAACCAGTTTCTGTACCACTATTTATGAATTAATACATTTGAAAAGAGGTTATTTTAAACTTGGTGAGGTCATCTCTTTCTCTGACCAGTGGTGATTGGTAACACTTAACATATAAATATTCACAAGTCATGAAAGAATTATGTCAGATTAGATAATCAAATCCACCAACCCAACCTTCTGCCTTTCCTCCACCAACAGCATCCTCAGTCCAGGTGCTCAAAACCCTGAAGAGGGTCATTCCCTTTAAAGCAGCAGGGCCGGACAACATCCGTGGGCGGGCCCTCGGAATATGTGCCAACGAACAGGCAGATGTTCTCACCTTCATCTTCAACCTCTCCCTCATCCAGTCATCGTCCCTTCCCTCGTCCCCCGTCCCCCTCACAAGAAGAGCCCACCCATCTGTCTGAATGACTACAGACCAGTAGCACTCACTCCAATCATTTTTAAGTGTTTTAGGAGATTGATGTTGGCTGACATTCAGAGCACCATTCCAGACATCGTGGACCCCCTGCAGTAATCCTACTGGTTCAACAGATCCACCTCAGACGCTGTTGCTGCTTCCCTCCAGCACTCCCTCTCCCACTTAGAAAACAAAGACTCTTACATCAGGATGCTCCTTGTTGATTACAGCTCTGCCGTTAACACTGTCATCTCCCACCAGCTCACCCAAAAACTGTCTGCTCTTGGCCTGAACCCCACACTCTGTGGCTGGCAGGCCCCAGTCTGTCAGGACTGGCAACAGGACTTTAGCCAGTATCATCACAAATGTGGGCACCCCACAGCGGTTCGTTCTCAGCCCTATCCTCTACTACACCCTCTTCTTGCATGGCTGTGTCGACTCCCACAAGGACAACATCATCCTGAAGTTCTCGGCTGACACCATAGTGATAGGACGTATCAGCAGGGGGGATGAAGCAGCCTACAGGAGGGAGGTGGAAAATCTGGTGTCATGGTGTGAGACAACTCCACCCTCAACATGGACAAGACGAAGGAGACGATAACGGACATGAGGAAGGAGAGGCGACCTCATCAGCCACTATTCATTCAAGAGGTTGTGATGGAGAAGGTTAGCACCTTCAAATACCTGGAGGTGCACTGCAACGAGGACCTCACCTGGACAGTGAACACCACACAGCTGGTGAAGAAGGCTCTACAGCAGCTGTATTTCTGAGGAGGCTCAGGATGTCTGGCATGTCAGCTGAGATCCTCAGGAATTTCTACAACTGCGTTATTGAGAGCATCTTGACCAGCTGCATCGCGGTGTGGTACGGCAGTGAATGAGTGACAGAGAGTAGTAAAGACAGCTGAGAGGAGTCTGCAGGAGAGCTGCCTCCATCATCTAAGACCCCGCCCACCCCCAACATGGACTCTTCACACTTCTCCCCTCAGGCCAGAGATACAGATGTGTGAAATGCAGTACAACCAGGCTCAAGAACACTTCTTCATGCTATTTAACATAAAAATATGATACCGTTATGATAATTATTAATATAATTTTGTTTAATTTTATTGTTTAGAGCTTTTAGTCACATGACTGAGATATATTCGCCTGAAGCACATATGACCTGCACATAGTGTAAAGAACTATGGGCAGAAGTGGACGGTGATTTAAAAAAAAAAGAGCTTTCATGTTAAAATCTATGAGATTTCTTTTTTTCTTTTTATTTAGAATCTGCTTAATTTACGGTAGATTATTTTACCCAACAAGAACCTGTGCAAATTTCATTAAATTGACCTTTCAAAAATGTTGAATTTTGCTCAGAATGATTTCAAACTACACATACATATTTTTTACATAACAACAGTTACTCTTAGTTGTCTAGCAGATACTAACTAACCCCATTCCCCGTTTTTACAGTGTACAGGGGTACATCATAACAGCACTGTGGTTATCTTCAACGCATGGACTGAAACATGCTACTGAGCAATCAAGTGACAGGATAACAAACAACACCATGTTTCACTTTTAAAGCAGCAGGTTTTAAACCAGTGACCGTTTTGTAATTATGTAATATTTCAAACAGCCTGAATTCTGTTGAAACTTAAACGACAGTAAGGAGGTCAAAGAGGGCCGGTTATGATGGCAGGTTGACTGTGGATCTGAACAGTAGACTGGTTGTGGGCTGTATCTACGGCACATGTGTGTAAACACACCAGTGAGTCTTCAGAGTGAAAGGCCCATGTGTCTGTGACTTAATGACACCACTTACAGGCCTAATTCACACTCAGGCTGTTGTACATATTTTGAAAAAGGAAAAAAAGAAAAAAAAAAAACTCATGCAAGGAAATCCTACCAACAGAGAATCAGTTGTGTTAGTCAGGTTGAGGATAAACACTTTTAGAGCTCTCATTTGCCCTCCTTTGATCCTTCCCACTTGGGTTAAAATAGAATTCTGTTTTTCCCTATAAGCCCAAAAGACATAATTCGACATGTTTTCTCATAAATAAACTGAATATCTTTCAAGTTATCTGAGCTTCGAAACAACTTTTGAAGTGCATTACATCCAAAAAGCATATTTATGTAAGGAAACAAGGGACTTCCAGTGAGAGTTACAGAGACTAGAGAGTGATGTGGGAGCTGGAGGGTGGAGAGAGACTAAAACACAACAGGGCAAGGCTACACACATCTTTCCACTCCTATGTTTTTATTTGAGCTCCTTGTGTCTCACAGGAAATGCCCTCCACTGTTTCCATAAAACTTTTTTTTTTTCTCAATAGCAAAAGAAGTCTATGTAATTTATAAATAGTAGGAGAAAGAACAGAACACACTAGAAACTGAAGCTGTAACTGACTCATATTTCTTGCAAGTTCTTTTTTTTTTATCCTTTTAATTTGAATTTAAACTGGAATCAAACAACCAGTTCTCTCCTAAAACAAAGAGGGAAAATATGCCATTTGTCCTGCTTTTTCCTGTATGTGTAGTTGTACTTTAATCACTCTCTCCGGAGCGACATTTTTTCGCCATGAAACAGCTTGTACTCATGATTCAGATCCTTTGCCACACAAACCACGACCCAGCTTGGCGTCTGATATTAAGTGTGTTGAGTTCACACGCACAGCCATACAATACAAGGAAACCAAAGTCTCCCGAGTCTCATATCACCTTTTAGCATAACTATCTCTGCACCCTGAATGCTTTGCAGACATACAACAGATGGCTGCTTGCTTGTGACTGATAATCAATGCATCAGCACTGAAAGTAGTTAGTTATGTTCTGCTTCAGATAAGAAGTAGAGACAATAAAATGAGACTATGCCTATTTAGGACATTGTGAGGCTAAAGGATGTCACTGTTGAAGCAGCTCTGGAATAATGTTGGCTGCATGACTCCCTGTTTTTTGCTGTCTTTTGCAGTGTTGTTGGTTTAGCGGGAATCTGAATGGAAGCCTTAAATCCCTGTTAATCTGTCACATCATTGGGAGAGCTGGGCACTCCACAGCCACCCTATCTGATCATCAGCTTTCCACTGGTTTGCTGTCTGCTGGAGCCCACTGAGACACAAACATCCTGTTTAGAGAGGGACTGGGAAAAAAGAGAAGAAGAAAGCAAAAATTAATTCAGGGAACAGACCTGAAAATCCTAACTGTAGAAATAAGTGCTGTGACTGGGTCATATTAGTCAGCGTGAAGAAAAGCATGACCAAACAACGGGAACCAGCAGACTCAAACTGGGACCACACTAGCCCATACAAGTCACATTCAAGAATGTTGAACTAACAGAGAATTGATGTTCTTCCTCTCATGCCAAACCATTCAACTCATTCAATTTGTGTGCCAAATCTGCTGAAATCAATGTACAGCTGTTTGCTGGCTGTTCAAGTGCTCCGGACTTGTGTCCACCCATACAAAGGACACCATTGCCCCCTTGTGGAATGGTAGATAAAGCTCAATCAAACAACAGTATTTTTTATTATTATTTATTTAGTAAAGATTTATAAAATATATGTGGAGGCATTTATCTAAGGCTGATTTAGAGGAAAAAAATAACCAGTGTGGCTGTCTTCTAAAATGACATAATAAACCATTAAACAGTGCACTAAGCAGAATGATTCTTTCAAATAAGTGAAGTAATTTATTGTGGAAGAATTTTAAGGAACAGTCAAACTTTGATGCAAGGCATCTTCATATGAGGTTCATGTTTGTATGCGGGCAGTTTGTTTTATTGGTGTATTTTTGTCACAGGTCACTGACCACAAACATCTGAAACTGAAAGAGACTTGTTTCAATAATATGATTAACATGGTTGCGTATAAAGCATGTGCACAAATGTGGTAATCAGTATAAACAGGTGTTGGTTGATTGTGTTGTGACAGCAAAGTGCAGCTGGGGTTTTTGGATGCCTTACTATCTGGCAAGAATTTATAAAACAATTTTTAAACTATTTTTGTAATAAAAAATATCATATAAAAATAATTAAAAGAAAATCTTTAATTCTATATAATCCCTTGTGCGAATTTGTCACCATGGGGTGGTTGTGGTGGAATGCGTGTTGATGTGTGAAAATAACAGATGCACTAAAATGCTTAGTCATTCTAAGGAAGTGACTTGACAAAGCAGGAAATAGCTCCTTTCATTCCTCATGGAAACTTCATTAGGTGATCCCACCCCCACCCCTTTTTTTCCCTTGCTTAACTGAACCCGAACATATTAAATTATTCAGTATAATAAAAACATTTTTATTTTTCCATTTTATCTCAAAGTTTGTGACTTTATATTTTAAATGGAGATTTCTTGGTCATTTTACCATCTGTTTTACCACCGTCATTTGACCACATTTTTGTGACATACAGCTGTCATCCCAGTTTATGGCAGCTCAGTGGTTACCATGGTGACTCAAAGATCCACATTTGCAGGAAGTCATTCATGGATGTAGTCTCCATCTGATCCACAGTGAGCAGGGGATAGGGGGAAAAAATAACTTCCTCTAATATGCTGCTGTAATGTTTGAAATATTGCCCTAAAAATATAATATAATATAATGATGACAGTTTACTCAAAAAGGTTATACAGCTGGTTATGTTACTTTATAAAGTTCGCCCAACTTTTCTTTTGTTTTTTTTTTACAGTGTACTTTTGCACAGCTGCAGGGGAAATGTGATGTGTCGATTCAGGAAACAGCAGCAGTAAGGGAGAGACTGGCACATCTGTGCAGCATCACTAATCAAGGTCCCTCTATTTAGGCATAGGCATGATGGCTCCAGGGAGCCAGGGCTTCTGCTGCTAATTCTGGACGTAATCGGAATAAAACCAAGTAAAACTGCATAGCGTTGTGTTTCCTTTTTGGCTGAGATCTCAGAGCAGAATATGGTTGCTACAATCAAATTTTTGCAGATCCATCTATAACACTATTAAGGGTATATCATCCATAGAAGATTCTTACAAGCTACAATTTCTTACAAATGAATCTGTCCCCCAGAGCAACAAGGCCAAACAAAGAACTTTCAAGGACAAGTGGACTATATGGGGACACATGGAATCATTGTAAGAATGTCTTTCAGAATGACATTTTCTGTGACATACAAAAAAAGAGGGGATATGAGATCAACGGCATCTTGAACTGTGAATCTGAATTTGTAGTGCACTGCCTGCTTTATCCATGAGGGTAAGACTACAATAAATGTCAAGAAAACTTCACTGAGCATAATAAATCAGACAACAGACATTCTGTGAATTCCTGGATCTTTCAAGATTCATGGTGTTGGAATTGTGGAAAAAAAATCTTTGAAAGTTTGAATCATTCTGGATTTGGTTTCCTAATAAATGAGGAAATACACATATTTCAAATAATTTTTGAAACTCAATTTTTGTAAATTTTATAGGAGAACCTGATTTATATCTTCCTTTGTCTTACTTTCTCCATTTGTGTGATTTAGCCCATCTTTCCAACTTATTCTAGACGTCTATATGCATACTTGACTAAGTGCAGATGGTTATAAATCCTTTTATCTTCTCTTGCTGTTTTGTGTTATTGTGTATGCTTGGTGTGGGATTGTTTCAACAATTTATATGTTTTATCAAATAAAGACAAAAGGATAGCCCTGGCGTGGAGATTTTCAGCTCAACTGTTCTTCTTGAATCATGTTGAAAAGATTTCTTTTTTCCAGAAGCTTGCCTGAAACACATACATGACCTCAGTCACTCTCAAGGCGTAAATGTCTCTGCAAGTGCCAACACCTGGCAGGAAGAAATAAAGAAATCTTTTGGATGCCAGATGAGATGCCTTCAAAAACCAGAGGTAGAAGCCCTCTTGCCTTTTATTAGGCTCTCAGGATCGTACATTTTCAGAAGAGGCTAAGAATTGGAGTTCAGGTGAGCAGGAAGAAGTGGTAGTGGTCATGTGGTGCAGCTAACAAGAGATGGGAACGTTCAGAAATGACAGCTGTTAGTGATGAAAGAGGGTGACAGGAAGACAGAACGATAGTAAACAGAAACTGACACGTGTGACATGGTGGATTGTAACTGATGATGGCAGCCATGATGAAATGAACTATTTATAGTGTTTCACAAAAGCACTTCAAAGTAGTAAATCAAACTATAACACATACAGTAGACTATGTAACTGGAAACATGCCTCTAAAAGTGAGCCAGAAGGTGTTTAATCTTTGGTTTTCATCTGCTGTTCATCAAGAGCTGGAGCAGCTAGGTTTTCATGCCAGATATGAAGATTTTATGGTTCACAGTTTTTTGCCTTATTTCCCATTATGCATTGCAAATTCACTGGATACAGGCTGACATTTTTGCAGGAGCCTCTATCTCCCACAGAGAGGGGAGACAAGGTGTTGTCTGAATATCTCATTTGCATTGATGGACTTTTCTCATTTCTCAATAGCACACAAGCGCAGATTTCACAATGAAAACATAAGCATATTAACTTTATAAGCAGGCCTACTTAATTTATGCCTGTGTCCACATTAGTTTGTGTTCCAACCAAACAAAACCATTTAGCATCCAAGCCAGTGTTTCAGCTTCATTTGAGAGTTTCTCCATCCACATTATCTCTGATCACTGGGAATGTGTGAATGAGTGAAAACAGGCTGAGAACTCCACTGTAAATAACCTTGGCTACAGATTGTTTTTTAAATAGTTCATAATGGCTGTCCTCCTATACATCTGGAGAGTTTTATTAAATACAGACTTCAGCTGTGTAGCATAACATTGTTGATATTTGTAGCGTTGTTCATGGACAACTGTGTGTTATTTTGCAGTGATGGTCACATAATGTAGGTTTTGTATTGGACTGTGGACATTTGGGTAGTTGAGGAGGGTTATATCAGGGTTCCAAATACCAAGTACCCCAACCTCCTCACACCTTGAAATCCATCCATCCATCCATTATTTATACCTGCTTGTTCCTTTGCAGGGTCATGAAGAGCTGGAAGAGCTGGAAAACTAGAGGTAAACAGGCTGAGAAGATAAATATCACCAGCCATCTAGTCTCCATGGGGGATGCACTTTATCTGCAATGTGGATTACCCAGTAAGGTGACTCCTTCTGAGCCATCTCTGGGCCTGTGCATGTGTTTTTTTTCTTTTTCCTTCTGCAAAAAAAAAAAAAAAACAAAGAAAGAGAGGTGTATTCTCCTTCTTGGTCTGTTGCTAGCCAACCCATACTGTTTGGGATTTTTTTATGTGAGATCCTGAATGCAAGAGACCAGAAGTCTTCGTCACCACTTTTTCTGTGTCCGTTATTTCACAGAAAAATCGTCTCAAAGTGGCACATCCAAGAAACTGAAAGCTCAAAATGCAGTGACGAGAGGAGCAAGCAGCAGGACGACATGGGGAAACAAACTGGCTGAGTGGAGAAGCAAAACTGGCAAACAAAGGAGGAGAAACAGGACAATAAGTAGACACATGGACTGATGATACACCAGTGTGAACAATTATGAACGGCAGAGGAAGCAGCAGACAGGAAGGGAAGGTCAGGCATTCTCAAAACAAGAACAGAGAACAAGGCGTGATTCATAAAAAAAAAGAGTAGATTTTTTAAAAACACCAACACAACAAAGTAACAAAACAGGAGAACAAAACAAAAATCAAATGAATCCAAAACCAAAATTCTGTGGCCATAACAGACAACGACAAGGGGAAGAGACTGCTGTGGGAAGCGTTTGCCAAGCACTGCATAGTGGTTATTTACTGTGATAATGGTGTTAATGTAGAAAAGTACACTGAGATCTTAGAGCAACGATGACTTCAGTATTGTATCTTTTCCAGGCACATTAATGAACATTTCAGCAAGTCAGTAAAAAACTACATTTTTACATCATAATGCTATAGCTGAGGAAGAGGATGGTTCAAGTCATGAACTTACCTGTCTGTAATCTGTCCTACGAAATTTGTAAAGAATTTTGCACAAGCAAGAAGTTAAGGATCCCAACCTTTGCATACATTAATATATATTTGCAAACACAATGGGACAAAATATCATCTGCAACACTTCATTGATTGATATACTGGATATGAGAATATACTAAACCAATATTGCAAATCTGTAAATGTTTTTATCAGACTGTGTTGCTGGCCTGAAATTCAAAAACAGATGTATATTTACAAATGACAGGAAGTTGTGGTGACAAAAAATTGAATATCCAGGGTTCATACTGCCTGTAAATATATAAAAGTCAAAGTAAATATAATATATTGATGCCTTTTTTCAAACTCTTTTTTCTCTCTATTGCCCTTCTCTATGCTATTTCTTTTCAGAATTTTTAGAGGATTCTAAGACTGTACTGAATGCTTGAATCAACATGTATTTTGTATATATTTATGTAACACTTTTTTCTTCATATTAGACAAAAGTAATTGACCATTATTCTTCTAATGGCTGTGAAGGCTTTTGTAAAATGATCTAGAGACAACTAGTAATAGACACTATGTAAATAAAACGGAATTTAACTGACTAAAATGAGGACTGATCTTATTCATTCAATTTTCTATCATAAACTCTAATTTTCCTCTCCCTTCTTCCATTTTGTAATAAATATAGTATATATTTCTTTTGGATTGCATGGATAAGAAAACAATTTTAAAAAATCATGTTTCCTTTGTGCCTTGAGATAGGCTATAAAGGTCAACAAATTGGGATTTTATATACCTCCCCTCTGCAAAAGCTTGACATCAAAACCACCCACAACCATCTTGCTGCACTAAAGGAGCAACAAAAGATGGTCTTTTAGTGGATTAAAGGCAGGGGACTCTTTAAGTGGAATAAGTACTAAAGAAAGAGAGGATACAAGTGCTGCCTGCTGACCCCTTTTTCATTGTGAGCAGTTGAAGCAGTTAGTCAGTGAGGATGGAGCCGTGTGTCAACATGTTCATTGTATTCTGACTTAATTTAGTCTCCAAACTCCACTACAGCTGTTTAACATTATTTTATGAAAGTATTAAGCTATTATCTGATAATATTGACATTAAAGGATAAAAATGTGCAAAATTATAAAATAAATTATCTGTATCCATGTTTGTGGCCTTTAGTGACTTTGCAGGAAGAAACAGCCAGACGAGCAGATACTTCTCACATCCATATAATATCTATTTCCTAAAATTAGACCAAATCAAGAGGAAGCCCAAAGCACACAGTCACATTCACGCAGCTATGCTTTGTTTATTTTATTTTATTTTATCTTATTTTATTTTTCTGTGTGGTTGAGCTTATTGTTGAATACAGACACGGTGCTTCTCTCTGGAACAGTTTTTGTCACATAATACCTAGTTCAGTCAGGTGAAGATGCAACTGGTGTAAAAAATGATTTTGTAATTCACAAAAGTTTATCATTTGTTTCGACATTAGAAGTGATTCCACGGATCGGTTGTCATTGGTTGCCACGGTTTACTTAATTTAAGTGACACACATCCAGTTAGCTCTGTAATGAGCAAAAAAAGAACTACATCAATATTTTTAAGATCTCCATTTATGGGAAGGGCTTGGACTTGTGGCAGAGATTGATTTAGTATTTGCCAGATCCATATAAGCTGTGTACAATATGAAGGCAAGGCAAGTTTATTTCTATAGCACAATTCATACACAAGGTAATTCAAAGTGCTTTACATCTACATAAAATC
>JBAMYA010000902.1:0-18508 GCA_037176975.1 Arrhamphus sclerolepis | reverse complement strand
CACTATTTTAACTCTCTGAGAAAAACATGATGCCCAACCCGGAGTACAAACTGTGACTGACTTGCCAATGAGTTCTGGGCCATCTCAACTATCCCAATACAAAGCAACCCGGTCAAGAGGTAGTCAAGAGTAGGCCATGAAAATATACATGCAATCATAACCAAGAATGTTTTGAGATGCTAATCTCAGAGAGTTAAAATAGTGGAATTCTGTTGTTTAGCATATTGAAATCTACAGAGAAGTCTACCAAGATAAGAATTTTGCTGCACCTCTGGCTGCATTTAGGGTTCTTTTACATAAATTAGAGCTAACTCCATGGAGTGGCTAGTCAAACTGACTTGGATCCAGAGGGTTTTTCTGTGACAAGAAATGACTAAAGAAGCATTTTGATGGGAACTGAGTCCAAGAGCATGTAGTAGGAGTACTGCATGTTAACAGTTTTGATGCCTTGATCTCACTGAGAGAGGTGGATATTTCAGCATTAACTGGGAGAGAGAGAAGAAATGTCTTATGATTAATAAATGTTGGTCTAGCCTGGGGGAGTGATGTAAATAAAGAAGAGTGGTTGTCACTGGATGAATCAGTGTTGAATGCCTATTGCTATTACCCTCCCTGTAAAGAAATTGGCAAAGATGTTGCGTTGAGGTTTGCTACTAGAGGAGGTGGAGGAGGATTGAATAACATTTGAAGGTGGAAAACAGTTTCCAAGTGTCACTGATAAATGTGATCTTATCACTGCAAGAAACAGTTTTGGCAGAGCAAAAGATCAATGTGAAGGAGGGTAGGAGTGACTGATCACCCATGAGACCAGTTGATCTGAGATGTAGCCATCCAGTCAGCTATTGGATGGTATGAGTCAAACACGGTGGAGGTGGGTTAAGCAAGAGAGTGGATCGTGGATAAAGACTATCCAGACATGAGCACAGAGTCGAGCAAAGAAAACCAGATTTTCTCAAGAAAAGAGATTCTTTTCCCTCTTCTCATGACAAAGAACTATTCTAGGAGGTAAAAAGAAGAAGAGCAGAGGGAACCTTAGTGGTGAAATGGGTTTAAGAGATTTTGGAGGATATCAGAAGTGGTGTAATATAGTGGGCATTGTCCATAAACAAACACAATTGGTTTCTCACCACAGAATTATGTATGTTTTAAGCAAGACAGATTATATTCTGAGGTATTAGTGACATCTCTGTGGTACACTTTGATCAAATACCTATCATAGCAGCTGGTTTTAGTGGGTGGAGTCAACCTTCACACCAGAGACAATTTCTCTAAGACTGCAAGAGAAGCTCAGCTTCTCCTAAAATGTCAAAAAATTAAATGGTCAAATATATACAGTTGTGTTAACATTTCATTGGCTACAATTTTCTTAGAACACATTCATCTTGAAGATGAGTTAGTTCAGAATCAGCTACTTCTCACAAATCGACTGACTTGATTTTGTTAACTTTGCATACATTCCCGTAGCTTAATGCCATAGATTTCAAGAAATTGTTTTCTTATGCGGTCTCTCTTTTAAATAAAGAAAGTGAGGGGGATATGAACGGGGGATGGGGGTGGGGGGGATAAGCATCTGCTGCAAATCTGAAAGACAAGAAAACAGGCACACAAACAAGACACTGGGAGAGAGACAGTGGGAATCTGAAAGAGAGAGAAAGAAAACAAGCCCCCCCAAGACCATATGTGCGAATGTGCTAGTGATGTGTCGTCCCTGAACGATTCGTTCAATATGAACAAATCTTTCATATGACTCAGTGTGTGATTCGTTCATTTTCATGCAGTACCTTCCCTTGCCACATGGCAGACAGCTGCATAAGCTCAGTCAGCAGGACAGGAAACTGAAATGATTCGTTCACGACTCACTCAACTGTGCACCGGTTCTTGGGCCCTCGTTCAATTGTCACATGACAGCCAGGTCGTTCAGGCTGTGTGTCGAGCAGTAAGCACAACAGTTCATTCATACGATCATTCTCTTGTTTTGTTTTCATTTCATTCTTGTTTTCATTTGTCACATTACTGGCAGCTCAGGCTGAACGGTTCGTTCTCGTTCATTCGTTCATTCGTTCATTCGTTCATTCGTTCATTCGTTCGGATCGTTCAAACAGGCAGCTCAGGCTGAACGGGTCGTTCTTCACGTGACAGCTACCTAGCCATGGTTGTGCTGTTAAACAACAATGGCTGGAGGAAATAGGACACAAGTCACTTTGTTGTGGTCTGTATTTGCTTTCCAAGGTTTGAATTGCTTGCACGGTTAATTGCTTCAGGATTCTGGGTTTTATGCTTTGTCAGCTCAGCTGAAGCAAACCATGTTGCTTTCAGTGTTTAGTGTTGAGAACAGCTGCCTTTTTTACAACGCCCACAAGATGGCTACGGCGCCACCTGCTGTAAAAATGAACAAAATGACTCAAAAAAGAGATTCGTTCAATTTACTGTCTGAGAGTAAGAGACATCCGAGTCAGTAAAAAGAGTCGAACTTCCCAACACTACTGCTACCTGAGCTTGCTGCTGCTGCATGCTGGTGGGCGTATGGCATTGCACATGCTGTACGTATTTAGATGCGCTTGTTTTATCTCTCTGTGCGGACAGACCTCTTCGCACTGAGTAAAGCAACTACGTGACAGTTGAATGTATACTCCAGTATTCACAATATAGTCTTGCTCTACATCCCTGGGGGAACAGGCCGCGATACATTGAGTATACGATATATCGATATATCTCCCAGCCCTTCTTCAGAGACACATGGAGACGTGGACTTCCAGAAACCTCCATGAACTTCTGAGACAGAAACTCAGAACAAAGACAGAACCAGGCCCCACATGTGGATATTTTCATGTGTGGGACCAAGACTCCTCCAGAACAGGAGACACTGATGAAGACAGAAAGGATGGAGGTACTTGGGATTGTTTCTTCTATTTGGCTTCATTTAATGTGAAATAAATCACAGAATGGTTAAAAAAAACACTTAAATTGTTCATATGAGGCTGAATTTGCTTCATACTAGGATCCACTACAATCAAATGATTTTTCTTTTATTTTTTACTTAAAAACATGGCAGTGAGATTCTCACTTAGTCTGACTCTTATTAACCTGAATGAATCGGCTCCACCTACTCAAGATTTCTTCAAATATTCCTAGAAGCAAAGGTCAAGGGGGCTTAGTAGGTGCAGTTTAGAATTCTAGTTTATCATTCGACTTTAGGCCAAAACATAGTTCTAGCTCATTTAAAAAATCTGCTGTTAAGTCAGCATCTGTCAGGCTCCAAGTCAGCAGCATCAATTCTCCTGGCTATTGTGTACCGTCCTCCTGGTCCTTATTCAGAATTTCTTTTTGATTTCTCATTTCAGATCTAGTTCTCCAGGCAGATAAGGTGATCATAGTTGGTGATTTCAACATTAATGTGCATGTGTCTAGTTTTACTGCTCTACTTGACTTATTTGGATTCAGTCAACATGTGAAGGGACCCATTCACCGCTGCAGTCAAACACCGGACTTGGTTCTAACTGATGGAATTGAAGTCAAGTACTTCAATTCAATTTCATTCAATTTATTGATATAGTACCTATTTACGACAAGTCATCTCTAGGTGCTTTAGAAACCCAGAGTATAACCCCCAAGCACATGGCACAGTGGCAAGAAAAAACTCCCTTTTGGGAAGAAACCTTGAGCAGAACCCGGCTCTTAGGGGGACCCTCCTGCTGAAAGCCAGCTGGGTAAAGGAGGAAATGAGGAGAATTAGGACAGTGGGAATGAAGGACAGAGATTTATATTACAGATATCAGGTATGTTTTTGATTCAATTTACAGATTAGAGGTATATTTGTGATTCAGATTACAGATTACAGGTACATTTGTGATTCTGGTGATAAACAGAACAGGTTATGCACAGAGCCTCAAAGCATGACATTTTATCTTTATTTAACTTTACTCAGGCGTTAACGCTTACATTCTCCTTAATTACACATTTAAATTGTTTTATTTTTTTATGTGGTTTATTTAATTTTAATGCCTTTGTAAAGCATTTTGAGTTGCTTTTGTGAATTGAATGTTCTCTACAGATAAACTGGCCTAAAAGTGAATGTTTACAGCCACTTCCTGTAATCCAGGTTAGACTCTAGAAAATGACTCATGTAGAGTATTTTAAGACCAGTTGGACAGGAACCAGAACCAGAACCGGGGGCTTGCTCCTGTCCATGTGGTCCATTAGGTGTAAAAGTGTAAAATGTGTTTACTGCAGCGCCCCCTAGTCACCTGCCACAGACGACCACAAGATTCTCAGCTGGACACTAAAGGCTGGACTTCCTAAAGAACAGTAATTATGGTGACTGCACCTATGCACAGGTGGAGCATTGTCTGTGTTTGTTCAGGTGTGTTTGCTCCGATTTAATAACCTCAATGATTGGTGGCTACGCTTAAGCAGGTGTTTGTGGAGCTCAGGTGTCATTTAGGCACACCTCCACCATTTAATCATCCAGAAAACAAAGTCACATCTGAAATGATGACGATGATGATGGATGAAGAGGGGATTAGAGCTAATGAAGAGCAAACACCATCGTCATCTTCAGCACAAAACAAAGAAACCTGAAGTCTCATAAATGAATACTTCTGACGGAGCAACAAAAGAGGAAAGACATCAGTGGAAAAGAAGAAGTTTCAGTTCAACAGGAGGAAATATATCAGTGAGTATTTATAATTAACTCAGGTGAGCTCATGTTCTGAATGTCCAGATGTGAGACCAGAACTGGTCTGGTCCAGAGGTAAGGCCAGAACTGGTCTGGCCCAGATGGGAGGCCAGTCTGTCAGGGACCAGGACTTCAAGACTTTAGGGTTTTAGGACTTCAGGAACCAGAACTTGAGGGTTTCAGGTCTGTGGTTGGACCTGATGAAACGTTCTCACTAATGCAGTGATGCAGGAAGGAGTGCATGTGTGTAGAGCTTAATGAAATGAGTACTCAGCATTGATTAACAGAGCCAATGAAAGCCTAGATCAATACAACTATAAAAGCCAGATCTGACAAACAGCCAGCTCTCTCCACATCCATCTTCTTTCTCTCTGGACTTCCATCCCTCCTTCTCTTCTGTCTATCCACTACTAGTTTATCTCAATTGTCCTCATCTCCTTGTCTGTCCATTGACAGCAGGACTTCACCTGAGTCACCAGAAGCCATCTCCAGACAGGAACCTCGACCAGAACCCACCTCCAAAGAGGAACCTCAAGTAGAAGCCACCTCCAGACAGGAACCTCTACCAGACCTCCTGATGGGAACCTCGACCTGAACCCACATCCAGACAGGAACCTCTACCAGAAACCACCTCCAGAAAGGAACCTCAACCAGAAGCCACCTCTAGACAGGAACCTCTACCACCTCCAGAAAGGAACCTCTACTTGTAACCACCTCCAGACTGGAACCTCCACCAGAACCTAACTCCAGACGGGAACCTCTACGAGAAAATACCTTCAGACTGGAACCTCTACCAAAACCCACCTCCAGAAAGGAACCCGTAGCAGATGAAACCTCCAGATGGAAACCTCTACCAGAACAGACCTTCAAAGAGGAACCTCTACCAGAACAGACCTCCAGACGGGAACATCCACCAGAACCTCCTCAGTCATCATGTCTCCACATGTCGTTAGATGTTACCATTCCAGCACTACTACTACTACTACTACTACTGGTGGTGGTGGTGGAGGTGGAGCCCCCTCCCCCCACACACACAGACAGACGTACAAACAAAACAGAGCAGTCAGCTGATGGGGGGGGGGGTGGGGGTGGGGGGGTGCCGTTGGACATCTGTCCTGGTAATATATTTCCTAAATTTATCAGAGCAGTAACTTTAGGACTTTTCTCCTCTCCTTAAGAAAATAAAGACGGTCCGTGATCCAGCGGATGTCAATTTCCAACTCAACACAATTGGTCTTCTGGTTAACAAAGTAGAAAAAGATAAAGTGTCTTCTTTGGACTTATTGAAAGAGAGAGGGGCGACCCCAGACCAGTAACCAATACCAATAACTTGACATGGTGTTAAAAATCCCCCTCCAATAGTCATCAGTGGTGGGCGGAGCCAGGAAATGTGTTTGAGGTTTGCAGATTTCTAGATGTCATAGATTTTAGCTAGCCAGGCATCAGTCTAATAATTACAAATAGATGTACAAACAGATTTTTTTAATATAATAATTTTTGTCGTTAATTTGCTATATTTTTCTGTTTTCTTGCTGCATATGAAGAGATATAATTCTCCACAAACTGTGCAATTTTTGTAAAAAGTTCCCATATAATGGAGCTTTTTTTATGTCAGAAGACCTCAGTGAGGTCCTTAATGAGTGGATGACAGTCAGAGAGGATGTTGCTGGCTTCTTCTATTTCTGTATAAAACTGTGGACAGACGTTGGTCACGTGTGCTGGAACTGTTCAGAAATTAAATTAGTGCAATTTTATGACTTACGATTATCTGAAAGTTATACTATATATTTGCGGGTATACTTCCTCACCAAAAGGTTTTATTTCTTTTTCAGATCCCTTCATGCAAACACACAAAAAGAGGAAAACTACTATTAAACAAAAGGATAAACCAATGACACAAACATCATCTCTGGAGTGTGACAAGAAGTCGTTCAAACATCTGCATCATTAACACAAAATGAGTTTTTGGTTTCCTGCTGTTTTCCAGAAAACTGATCTTACCTGACGGAGAAGTCGTAGGAGCAGGATGCCAACACCGTCTGACTGAACGGAGAGAACTGAAAGAACCAGCAGAAGAAATGAGAACCAAAGGATTTTAAGAAAAGTTAAAGAACCATTATATAAAGAACCTCAGACCTTCTTTATGTTGGCCCTCCTGGTAACTTTAACCTGCTTTTAACAGTAAATTTTGATAACATCAGCACTGGACCGCTACCTGCTCACATTTACAGATCAGGTGCAATGCATGATGGTACAGCTGCTTGACTAGTGACCATGAACTATGACTACTGCTCCTGGTGCTTTGTGGGATATTGAGTATCCTGCATGTTCTAGATTCTGGTTCTGATTGGTGAGTCGCTGACAGACAGCTATAGATCTGGGAGACCAGCTGTTGACCATCCAATCAGGTGTGGCTGATCAGAGAAACATCTAGAATCTGGAGGACAGTGGATCCTGAGCACCAGGACTAGTTTACCCAAAGATGGAGACCACAATTTGGTGAACTAGAGACCAGGAGGGGGAACCTCCACAGCTGGAGTCCAGATTTGTTAATCATCTTGTAGTTGGGACATGACTCCTTTAAAACACTGATTTAGAAAACGGTTGAAGTCACTGGAGGGTGTGGACTATTTTTAGAAGCTGGGTTCAGTTTGGAGACTCATAATCGTAGGGGGGAGGGGGGAATTATTAAGTCCATTAATGTGGGTGTTTTGATGCCGTCATGACTCATACTGATATATACACACTGATACACACACTTCCTCTCAGCATGAGATTGATGATCAGCTGATCATTAATGACAGACGTTTGACATAAAGGCACCCAATGTAAGACTGAGAGTCCGAACTAGATGGGGGCTGGAGTTCATGTGTCAGGTTCTGGCTTCAAACTCAACTAATCCACTCAGAACTAGTGCTGCAAAGACACGTCGTCATTGCAATGTAGAGGTAATGCAACCATGCAGTCCCAGACCAGTCACACTGGTTACCAGTTACAGGTGACACAGATTAGACTGGTTACAGCTACAGGTGACACAGGTCAGACTGGTTACTAGCTACAGGTGACTGATCTCTGTCACCTTTACCTGTGGGGCTAGCTGTTAGCCTGAGCTAGCTGTTAGTCAGAGTCTTGAAACCATACTCCAGACTCAAGGGTCTAGAGACCAGAGTCCAGAGACCAATCTCCAGAACCAGAACAGGAATCAGTGTGAGCACCTTTAGTCTGCGGATGGCGTAGGTGTGTCCCAGCAGGTGATTGACAGGTTGTCTGGCGTTCCTCAGATCCCACAAACAGATGCTGCAGTCCACTGATCCAGTAGCCACGATGTTCTACAGATCAATAAAATAGTATGGATCTTTGATAAACAGAAACTGCTTAATCAATAAACAGTAAAACTGAATAAAACCTGGTCAAAGATGTTTCACATCAGAGAAATAAAACTATTAAACTCTAGAAACCCGACATCTACCTGGTCATATTTGCACCAATCACAGGTCAGGATCTCAGTCTTGTGTGCAGGAACAGCCAATCGACACACAGCAGCTTTCACGTCCCAGATTCTGAGCGTCCCGTCACCTGGGAGACACCACAAGTTACCCAGAATGCCCTGCAGCTTAGGAACCGATCACTGTCAATGACAAACCATTCAGCACTGATGAAACGATTATTGCTAAAAACTGATCATTGTGATTTATTAATATTTATCTTGGTTTAAATAACTTTGTCATTAATTTATTTTATGTCTTAATTATCCAGGAAATCTTAAAAGACTTAATTTAATGTTAAAACAAGCAGAGTTTTATTTTTCACAATAAAAATAAACTTTAATATTCAGTCATATCTACTTTCATTTATGATTTTATTTTTATTGAGCTGAAACTGAAATATACTAACACTTAGACTAAAATACACAATGATACACTAAAATACACTACAATACACCAGAAAAACACTAAAATACACTGCAATGCACCAAAATACACCACAATACACTACAATACAGAAAAATACACTACAATATACTGCAATACACCAAAATACACTACAGTACACCAAAATAAACTACAGTATACTAAATACACAACAATACACCAAAATACACTAAAGTACACTACAATACAGAAAAATACACTACAATACACTGCAATACATCAAAATACACTACAATACACTGAAATATACTACAATACACCAAGATAAACTAAAATACAATAGATTTTGGGTGAAATGTTTGTTTGCAACAATTCCAGATAAAAATTAAAGCCCCTAGTGGCCTTGATGGGCCCTTGCACATGTGGTTCCACCACCCATGACATTTTGCCACCCAACAATACACTCAGATGTCATATATTCATCAAATGTAAAAACACAGGTGTGTGTGTTTGTCAGAGAAATAGAGACCGTGTAAGTTGCTATTATTGTGTGTGGGAATATCCTAATCATGATATACAATATTTTATAAATTTTCAGATAAATGCAACAAACTGAATTTTTTTGCACATTTCCTGCTTGGCTAGATGGTGGCACTGTGCCAGACATGTGAATTACACATGTGAATATCATCACAATCAGTTCCAGGTGTTGCTGTCTTCTTCATCTCTCTCAAGGTTTCACATGTTGTCTTCTTCCTCGATAGAGCATCTGCTTCAAGGTTCCTGGTGTGGTCTTCTTCTTCAGTAGAATATCTCTTTCAAGGTCCTAGGTGTGGTCTTCTTTGATAGAGGATCTCTTTCAAGGTTTCAAGTGAGGTCTTCTTCTATAGAACATCTGCTTCAAGGTTCTTCAGACCTTGTTGGAGTTTCTCTCCATCCAGTCTGTCCATTCTCCTCTGACATCAACATCTGGATATATTCTCTCTTTGGGACTGTTGTTGGAAACCTTAAGAAGGTCGTCGAGGAAACTCCAGCAGATGTTTCTTCTTCTCCACCCTGATGTTGCTATAAACTTCCCACATCTGTATGAATAGGTTAATCCTAAGGAGAATCAATTTCTCCTTAGGATGAACCTGGAATCTCCAAAACATCTCCATTACTTCCATGTTGACCTCCTGGTTCCAATTTAGTGTTAATGATCATCTTGTTGGGTAGAAACGACAGATCTTCAGGAAATTTACATCTGATGAACCTCAACAGTTAAATCTAAAAATAAGTCCTGAAATTTGCTTCTAATGCTGCGATGGTCTGAAGAAAACATCTGTAATTTAAATAACTAAACCTGGAAGCCTGGTGGAGCTGCTGCAGCATCTCTGACCACTTTTACTCGCTTCACTTCACGTTTGCTGACCAGCAGGTTCACACTCCCCCCATCCCATCCACCGTCACCTTGTAATCCCAGTCTGCTCCACACCTCCTCCCCCACCCATACTGTCAGAGCTGCTGCAGGTACATTTAAGAGGCTGGTGGGGGTGGAGGTGTGTAGGTTTGTGTGTGTTTGTGTGAGTGTGTGATCTCTGCAGCGTTGTGGAGGATGGCTTCGCTCTGTTACATCTGTGCCTGCTGTTTCAGCAGCTTCTCATTAAAAGCTCTGCCTCACACAATCACTCTCTGATCCGCCTACAGATGTAGGACACACATCTGGACCAGGAAACCCTGCAGATGTTGGACAGATGTGGGACAAACATCTGGACTAGGAAACCCTGCAGATGTTGGACCCTAAACCAGCATTTATTTTACATCAGAGGGTGGAACAAACACAAATCGACAGGTGTGTTTACACCAGTGGAGTTCTGGGTAGTTTCTCACGGACCATTGATGTGTCTTAATTACAAGGAACCACTAAAAAGTCTTTCAGGAACCTCTACAGTTCTAAAAATGTTCCTGCAGTAGGATGGGTATGATAGAAAAAGGTTCAGGACAGGTACTATCGAAAAAAGTTCTGCGGTAGGATGGGTACCATAGAAAAAGGTTCCTACAGTAGAATGGGTATGATAGAAAAGGGTTCCCGCGGTAGGAAAGGTACTACAGAAAAAGGTTACTGCGGTAGCACAGGTACCTGTCCCAACACAGTAATGATTTTAGTACCTGTAGTACAGAACCAGGACACATTGATTCCTGCTGCTGAGGGAGGATCTAGAAGCTGGTGGATCATGGAGGTAGTAAATACTCAGGTAGCACAGGTACTACATACTCCAGTTGTTCCTCAGGTACTCAGTACTCAGGTACTTAGTTCTCAGGTACTAAGTACTCAGGTAACTCAGATACTAAGTACTAAGGTACCTCAGGTACTAAGTACTCAGTACTCTGATGTCCACCACTATGACTCAGGTGGACAGACGAGGACACAGGTCCTCTGGTCTGTCCTGCTCCTTCTGCCTTCTAAATCTCAGGTTTGTCACTGACATCTTTCTAAGCTTCAGATTCATAAAAAAACATTGACTTTCTACCTGATGATGTGGAGCTGTGAAAGCTAATCAGCTCATATTGATCTGATCAGTCAGCTGGAGACATCAGTGACTGTATAACTTTATCTAGAAATTTTAAACCGAGCTGTGAGACATCAGTTCACCTGCAGCTGAATCTTCCTTCATTTGCATTTAAAACCCTTTTTTTCCAGCTGCTTTAGTTCCAGAGTCGAGGCGTAGGTGGCGTTGGTGAGGAGCCAGAGAGGAGGTTCACAGATTTACATGATTGTCTTTGCTGGAAGACTTCTGTCACCGTGGTAACCCGAACAAGGACAGATGGTTGAGCGGCAAAACACAAAATATCAAGACAGGACAGAACAGGTGAGTGGTGGACAGGACAGGTTCAGATTAAAGCTTTTTAAAAATAATTTGCATCTTTACAGAGGACAAAGATGTCTGAAGAGCAGAGGACATGATGTTTTTCTCACTTCTATTCGTTTCATAAACATTAATCCAAAAAGGGATATTATATCAAATCAAATCAATCCTCTACAGCTGCTTTCTGATCACCAGTGAGTATTCACATTAACACAATGCCAGGAGAGAAAGAAATCACTGGTCGTCTCAAAGAAGCAGCTGTTGCTGCACATCAATCTCTAAAATGTCATAAAACCATTTTACAAAAGGACACCACAGGAGCAGAACCACTGTAGAACCAGACTGGAACCACAGCAGAACCACTATGGCCCAGTTTTTCTGAGGTTTTTATTATATCCTCAGTGTGTCCTCAACATCAACACTTCCGTCCACACTACCAACCACAGGAGGTTGCATATCAGGTAAACAGAGGAAACAGTGAAGTACAGTTTGATATATGTACCTTTCCTTTTCAAGAATGTCTCCCAGGCAACACTTTCATTCAACCGCCCAGTTAAATAGAATGGTTATGACATTAAGACTGTAACAATAACAGACACGTAACAGCAGACAATTTCCTGCTTTTAGAGTTCATGTAAAACTCTCTAAATTCATTTTTAAGGTGGTATTCACACCTGTCCTGTCGCTTAAAAGAAACTCAATTCACTTCCTTGCCTGATTTGGACCTTTTAGGCAGGTGTGAATAGAAACATTCCAAGTCTGGTGCCGACCAAACAAGCAAACTGAGACCCAGCTGGAGAGATGGTCTCAGACCTAGACAAAAATGAAGAGGTGGTCCCCAAACCAACTCTGGTACGGTTAGTTTCAGATGTGAAAGCAGACCAACTGTGGTCCGAACCACCTGCTAAAACCAGACCTTTCTGGCTTTGACAGGCTCCGCCATTGTCGAGCATTATGAGAAATTATGTTTTGATAGCTCCTTTACACAACACACGCAGGCGTGTAGCCAACACTAGAAATGAGCCGCGAGTAAGCTCATGAACATGCTGCCTTCTTGTACATCTGGGCAGATGTTCATGTAGCACAACTACAAGAAAAGAAAAAAAAACTCACCAAAATCCTGAGGTATATAACATGTTCAGAGAACGAAAGGAGGAGAGAGGATTCCAGTGGTCCCCAGCACAATGTCACATGAACGTTTCATAAAAAAAAAAACAAAAAAAAAAAAACACTTTATCCTAATTACATTCAGGTGTGAGATGCTCTAATCCATGTAAGATATGCAGGTTTTCTATAAAGGCCTTTTGGCTTTTCTGTAGTGATTACGCAATGAAAAAAGACTAAGGCATTCACAAATAGTCTATCTTCAACTTTTAGCCAGGAAAGAGCTTCATGCATGCAGTCGATGTTTGTCCTTGAAGAGCAGGGCTACGCGAGTTTGTGCAGGTCTTTCCTAAATCCACATGACCAGATGACAAGATGAGACAACACTAATGATAGAATGATCTGTCTGATTGTAATATCTGTCATAAAATAAGCCCACCTTCTAATCCTGGACAAAGCTCTTCCAGTTTAGTTAAAATTCGGGATGTGTATTGACGAGGACCTCGCGATATCATACATATCCTGATACATGAACGATACGATAGTATCACGATACAAATATCATACTGTGATACTATCGTATCGTACGGAAATGCCCCCACCTATCAAGGCAACAGCAAGTCATACTGCAACATCTACGGAAGTGGAGGTTGTATTTGTTTTGGCTGATGTTCGCGAACTATTTAAAGTATGTTTTTATTTTATTCTATTAACCCTTCAAAGTCTATTAATAACATTTCACCTGGTCCTTTTTCTCCCTCTTTTATTTTCATATCAATAAATGTCTCTTTTTGGTGAATTCTTTTGCCCATTTTTTCAAGATATATTAAACTTTCAAAGTCTATGAAGAAATTGTCATTTTTACATGTTATAGATGCATTAAACTTTTCAAAATAACAAAAAGAAAAAAAAAAAACAACAACAATTATTTGAATTTTCAGTAACGTATAAACAACGTAGGTGAACAGGTCCAAAGGTCTCCCTCAACATTTTTTTTCTCCACTGTACAGCACTAATAATACCGTTCATAAAACAATTATTTTGAATATGCATTTGATAATGAATTCAACTTGGCAGTATAATAAGACATTCAGTTCAAATTTCTCAATTTACTGGATTTCTTTTATTCTAAACTGAGTTCTCTGTCTTTATGAACTCAGGCTAAAGACTTACTCCAAATAGATTAACTTTGCAAAAATAGGTGGCCCAAAACGAATCCCCAAAAAATGGCAAAACGACAATCAAAACTTCAAGAAAAAAACATTAAGACGACTATTTACAAACATGCAAATACTATAAGCAAAGAAGACGTTTCTAATCTATATCGCCATATTGATGTTTTAGCACAGCTCTAGTTAGAATTCTGCTAATATGACCAGACCAGTTCAGCTGTGCATCTAGGGTAACACCAAGAAGCTTAACTTCATGAACTTGCTCCAAATCCACACCTTTTACATTCAGAGGTAGCTTGTTTTTTTATGCATTATGCAAAGGTTATACACTTTGTTTTGGTTATAGAACAGCTTATTATATGTAACCGCCTTAACGTGGTGGAGGGGTTTGTGTGCTCAAATGATCCCAGGGGCTATGTTGTCTGGGGAATTTGCCCCTGGTAGGGTCTCCCATGGCAAATTGGCCCTGGGTGACAGGCAAAACTAAGTGCGATTCAGCAAACTTGTATGGAGAGAAGATATTTAAGAACTCGATTTCCCTTGCCCGGACTAGGGTTACCGGGGCCCCACCCTAGAGCCAGGCCTGGGGGAGGGGTTTGTTGGTGAGCACCCTCAACTATGGGGTCCGGCTTGGCTCAGCCAAAACAAGCTACATAGGTTCACCCTCCTGTGGGCTCACCACCTGCAGGAGAGCCTGTGCGGGTCCAGTGCTGTGTGCTTTGGAAAGCATCCAAAAGCGTGGGCCTTGGCGTGCTGATCCTTGACCGACAAAACTTGGGACTAGGAACGTTACCTCTCTGGTGGGGAAGGAGCCTAAGATTGTGTGGGAGGTGCAGTGATACCGACTACATCTAGTCGGGCTCACCTCTGGAACGTTAAGAGAGACTGGACTTTATTCCACGCTGCAGATTTCCAAGGTGTGCCTTCAGGTCGGGGGAACAGACTATGACTGTCATCTGCGTCTATGCGTCAAATGATGGTTCAGAGTACCCAGCCTTCTTGTAGTCAGTAGCAGAAGTGGGGATTCCTTTATTCGGCTGGGGGACTTCCAACGATCACGTGGGTAATGACAGTGGTACCTGGAGGGGTGTAACTGGGAGGAATGGCCTTTCTGATTTGATTCTGGTTCTGTTGTTGGACTTCTGTGCAAGTCACGGTTTGTCCATAGTGAACACCATGTTCGAACACAGAAGTGTCTTGGTGCACGTGGTATAAAACAAATTCTGGAGCGGGTCATATGGATCCCAGATTTGGTTCTACTGGGAAACAGGACCACAGAGCTCCACACAGACCAGAAAACAGGTTCAGCAGTGGTTGCAGAGAGAAAAACAGGTGTAAATGTGAAGCCCTGATGAGAAGTGAAGGATTAGAGATGATCAACAAACACTGATGGAGGAGGAGGAGGAGGAGGAGGAGGTTCTGGCTCTGAACCAGATGGAGATGAGAGGCAGAGAGGAGCATGGGAAAGCCTGATAAGCTCCGTCATCCTTCTGCCTTCTGGTGTCACTGCTTTCTTCAAAGTAGCAGCAGACTGCATCTGCAGCGTTCCGTTAAATAAGCCAGGAGGAAGTCTTTCTTTTTAAAATATGAAGAAAACGGAGCGTAAATTCCTCATTCGTCCTGATCTTTAGAAAAATTCAAATTCATGGAGAAAAACTCAGCTTTTCTATTCTCAGTTGTATCAATAACACCTTTAACAGTTGTAGATGTAGTCAGTTCCCACGGTTCTGGTCCAGAACCAGGTAAACCAGCAGCGTTGGAGGGTCCTGGGGACATGAACCAGAACCAGTTAAACCAGCACAACTTCTGGATGAAGGAGGAACAAACAAGCAGCTGCAGTTCAGGACTGAAATGTTGAAAGTGACTTTTAGAGAAGAAAAAACATGTTTCTGTTGAGGTTCTGGTGTATCTGAAGACGTGTTTCTATAGAGGTTCTAGAGGATCTAAAGACGTGTTCCTGTAGAGGTTCTAGAGGATCTAAAGAGGTGTTCCTGTAGAGGTTCTAGAGGATCTAAAGAGGTGTTCCTGTAGAGGTTCTGGTAGCGACTTGAGTTGGCTGACATCATGACAGGAACGAAGCGATCTGCAGACGCAATAATGAAACCATCTTCCTGAACAGCTCCACTCACATAATTGAGAGAATTGCACCATTAGTCTGTAATTCAGCCGTCAGACACTCATTCTGCAGGTCCTCAGTGTCCTCTACGTCCTCTCTGACGGCAGGCTCTGCCCACCAAAGATGCAGGGACATCAGTCAAAAGACAAAAAAGATAAAAACTGTGATTTTGCAGAAAAACAGAAGAACCACCACAGCCAGCTACTAATGAAGGAGTGACTGCAGCAGCTCCATGAACCTCAGCAGCCTCTGGTCCAACTCTTTTAACTTCACTCAGCTTCAAAGTCTTTCTACTTTACAACAGATTTGTCAAACTCAAGGCCCACGGGCCAGATCCGGCCAACCACTTATCTTATCTGGACAATCATAAACTGATGAGGCTATAACTTTGATTCTGTACTGTCATCAAAAAGTGGAATACCTGAGGTGGATTATGCCAAAATGTCATGATGTTTGAAAACTATTTTACAACAAAAGGTTGATCATTTTTATCTAAAATTAGCCAGGTCCAGCCACTGTTAGGCGTTGTCATAGTTCCAGGGGTCATGATCTGGGTTTCTCAGGAGCACCGAGAGACAACTTTGTTGTGAATAGATGCTAAAGAAATAAATTGAATTGAACAAAAAATTGCATTTTTCAAGGCAGGCAGTTGAAATTATAGAAGAGTTTGTGTGCAGATGTGCTCCAGATGTTTGAAGGCTTGTTGAATGAGGAGCAAAGACTCAGAGATCTGAGCTGAGGAGGTTTGTGGTTTGTTCATTGAGTCCCTGAGGCCACCTGAGGCAGATATTCATCAGCAGTGTAGCAGCTGTTTACCTCCAGACTGATATCTATTATTTAACCTGACAACCTGCAACAATCAACCAGAACAACTGCAGATAAGAGTCAGTTTCATGAGGAACAGCTGTGGAACAGGAACAACAGATTGTAGATTAGATTAAATGTAACTGAGCAACATGTGACTGAACAAAAACATCACTAATAAAACTGCACTGTAAAATAAAGGAGCAGGAACACAAAATGATTTCTGTAAAAGCCCTTCCATCATGTTTCATTCTTCCATTTCTGTTTGGAACAAAAATCTAAAACTAACTAACTTCTGATCATCTAAACCAGGAGTGCCCAACTCTAGGCCTCAAGGGCCCCCGTCCTGCATGTCTTACTTTTCCCTGCTACAGCACACCTGATTCAAACACATCAGGGACCCTCGACACCTGGAGTTGGACACCCCGGATCTAAACCAACTAACTACTAACTTCTGATCATCTAAACCAGGGGTGTCCAACTTTATCTAAACCAACTAACTTCTGATCATCTAAATCAACTAACTTATGATCATCTACACAAACTAACTGATCATTGCTGATCAGATAAGAACATTAATGATCATATTAGACCTCACCACACTTAAGTCTTGGTAATGACAGTCTTGGTCATTAAAGTTAAAGCAGAGCAAAAATATACTAAAAAAATAAAATAATTACCAAAACAAAACAAAGCAAGAGTCCAGTCCAGCCACCAGCCTGTAGAACTGATAAAGGAACAGCTTCTTTCTGTTATATCGTAGCTCCATAGACAACCACTGCCCTCTAGTGGTGAACCTCTGTTACTGCAGTCCATCATTCACTGGATCTGGAAACCAGACTACACGAGTCTAAAATAAAATAAAATAAATGTTTCCATACCTGGAAAAAACAGAAAACTGATTCTGTCCCAGGATTCTGGACAAATATCTGGTCAGTGTGGGAGAAGTGAGGCCCTTGGGGCCCATGACTTCTAACAGTCTCTGGTTCTCCTCTGGATCCAGGACTTTAAACTTCAAGAGTTTAAATCCAGCAGATCAATCAAATAACTCAATCAAAACTTTTATTTGTATAGCACTTTTCAAAGAACTAAAAGAGCTTTCCAGAATGAAAACTAAAGCAACAGAACCATAATTGATAAAACTGTCCACTGATCATCCTCTAGTTTCAGTTTTCCACTTAAAAACTGATAAATATGAACAAGCCAGAAACAGAAGTTAAACCGTGTCCTGAAAATATTTAAAAATAAAAGATTCAATCTCGTAAATAAAAATCTGATTGATTATAATCAGAATCTGAAGTAAAAATAAAGATGGGATGGTTTGCTGGACAGACCAGACCTGCAGACAGTAATTAGTAAACTCTGAGTTTAAACATGTCTCCTCCTGAACTTGAAGACACTGACATGTGGACACTGGTGAAGCCAGGATCTAGGAGTTCTTGCTACAGTGTAATAAACCTGGGTTCAAATTTTAAATTTAAGTCAGGCTTTAGCAGACCTCAGCATGATCCAGCTGAATGAAACCAGACCTGGACCTCAGATGTAACTCCTCAACCTGACTGGCTGAACCCGGACCTGGAGCTGGACCTGGTGGAGGAACCAGGAACACCTGAGCACCATCAGAAGCAGCTCACCTGAGGCAGAAGCAAAGCATCCTGGGATATGAGGAGACCAGATGGTGCTGTAGATGACGCCTTGGTGACCTCTGAGCGTGCTCAGTGACCTGCTAACAGCTGGATCCCACTGAAGACAAGAAACCAAGGCATGAGACTGGTCTGTGGAGGGTTGGGTCTAACATCTGGTAACATCTGGTTAACATCTGGTTCAGTCTAAATCAAATGAAATCAAATCAGTCTTTATTTATATAGCACTTTTCATACTATTGTAGTGCAAAGTGCTTTGCATAATAAAATCAACAA